>RPOG01000371.1:0-183904 GCA_008086565.1 Thalassoma bifasciatum | reverse complement strand
TTGAAGACAGCAAATGCTCTTATTGTTTGAAATCTGCAGCTTTAAGTGCATTTAGGAACATCATGTCAGTGAATTATTGTGCAGTTACAATGCAAAATCACAATCACAGTTCTGTGAACATATTAAAACAGAATAGAGACAAAGATGCTTTATTTCTGAAGTTTTTCTCATCAGAAGTTGAAGCATAGAACTATTTTGTTGGATCCCTCTCATTAAATGCACTTTGAGTCATGAAAAATAGATTTTATAGAATTTTACCTTTGTAAAGATAAGAAAACTCTGTAGAAAAGACAGAAATTAGTATGATTTTAGCTCTACAAGGCTTCTTAAAAAGTAAACAAAGTGTTCTTTAACAGGGATTCCTTGTTTCTCTTAATATGCTTTTCTTTCCCACTTCAAACACAATCAACCGACTCAAGGATCTCAACCTTTTCACCTGAAACAACCCCTCTGTCTCAAAACCTTTATTATCCAATCAACTTGTTTTCAGAAAAAATGTAACCTGTTTGGGCAGCTGTCAGCTGTCGTCTGAATCACGTTGACCAATTTCTGACCAGACCAAGACAGTGCTGCACATCTGCAGCTATAACATCTAAGTCAATCAATCAATCAATCAATTAATCAATCAATCAACTTTAATTCAAGAAGCACAAAATCACAACAAATTCAATCTAAAGAAACCTTCTAAAAGAAAAAGCAGAGCTCATGTTCTATAAATCCAAGGTCTGTAAGACTCTCTCTACATTTACCCAAACCCTAACCCCAACCTAACCCTAACCCTAACCCTAACCCTAATTTTGACTGTAACCCTAACCCTAACCCTAACCCTAACCCTAACCCTAACCCTAATTTTGACTGTAACCCTAACCCTAACCCTAACCCTAACCCTAACCCTAANTCTATTTTGGTTTCTTTGCATCTAATTGTGTTGAAATGTGGACAGCACCCTAACCCTAACCGTAACTTTAACTGTAACCCTAATCCTGACTGTAACCCTAACCCTAACACTAACCCTAATTTTAACTGTAACCCTAATCCTGACTGTAACCCTAACCCTAACCCTAACCCTAACCCTAATTTTAACTGTAACCCTAACCCTAACCCTAATTTTAACTGTAACCCTAATTTTAACTGTAACCCTAACCCTNATGATGCAGTAGAGCATTTATTTCATTTTACATTTTCTCATTTCGCTCACACTGCGTCAGCATTTCAACGCATTGTCTTACTGAAACTGCAAATGTTCTAGTTAAAATTAATTGTTTAAAAAAAATCTACCAGTTTGATCCAGGATAATCCGGGATGCTTTTATTTGTGTGCCGAGCTGCTTGTCAACTGGTCAAGTTCAGCGTTGCCTATAAGTCCCGCCTCCTGCTTGTCTATTGGTCCACGCGAGAGAACTCATCCTGTGATTGGAAAAAACGGTGTCTTCCCTCTTTGTTGACGGATGAACCAGGAACTTGGAGTAAAAACAGTGATGTGTTGGCATTCTGGAGAAATTTGGAGCAAAGTACAGTAAATCTCTCTGTCCTGTCATTCTGTGTGTTCACGTCCTGCAGCCAGAAATACCGTCATGCAGAAACACCTCCACTAAGCGACAGTCTCTCTCTCTCTCTCGTCAAACAGGAGCAGTGTGAGTATCATCGTGAGTGTGATGAATGAAGTCTGTCCGATGATTGCATCTCATATGATTTCTGTTTTGAAACGTTATGTAGAGTAGGGTAATACATCGATTTGTTAAAAGGCTAAAATTAACGTGGAACATTATTTCTCCAACTGATGCAACTTCCTCCCCTTTGTTTGGGACTGCAGAGAGAGAAAAAGATGTTTGCAAAGCTGATTTCATAAACCCTTATTTTGATAGTTAACATCAGAAAACCAAACTAAAGCTACACTTCAAATACTACCATGTTTTAAAGGTGCATGAAGCTACATTCAGTCTCCATTGAAACAGAGCCACAGTGTTTAAAAATACAACCTTTTACTTGATGCATTGATTACTTTTAGTCATAAGTCTGTGATTATGGTTGGGCCCTGGTGTGTTGACCAATAAAACCCAACTATTTTTAGATTCATGTGATAAGATGTGACAAACAGTCACAAGCAGTTCTTGACTTAGGTGTCATACTTATGCATTATGATATTCAACATGTATTTCTTTCTGAAATGTGTGGCCTTAAGTTAAATCAGATGATTTTGCTGTGACTGCGCATAACAACATAATCGATAAATCTGACAGCCTACAGTTTCCTGATGTAAAATTTTATATACAGACATTTCCCCTTTTTCCCCTGTCTCTCACTTCCTCTAATTTGCTGACTCTGGTTTCAAAGCACTGTACAACAATAGCAGTGTATATATTCTCCTTCTGTGCAGTTAGTGAAGACATTTCAAATGTATTTGAAAAGTGTGTTTTCTCACTGAAAGGTAAGACTCAGGTCTCCCAAGAGAACATATCAGTCTGAACATTCAGCCAGCCATGCTTCTTGAACATGCTAATTCTGTCTCTTTGCTTTATTCCCCGGCTGCACCCTCAGACTCTTCACCAATCCTGTTCTTTGCAGCTGCACTTGGATACTTTTTCCCCTCAGTTTCTGCCTCTTTGCTCTCCCTCATGCACACATTCACTTTCACATTTCGCTTCCTGTCACATGTTCAGACTCTTCTTTGAATGTCTGATCATAACTACCCTTTGATTAGAAAAACTAGAGTGAGCCTTGGCGTGTTTTTATTTGTCAAAGGATATCATGGGTTTAAAATGTGTGGAGACCTTCCCTTTGACTCATACTTGCTTTTTCCACAATTTTAAACAAAAAGCTACAATATTGATTGACGCAGTGTGTTGTGAGAGCACCTGTCTGGAATTTTGAGCAGACTCTTTGCTGAAAACAAGCATGCTGGATCCTAGAAACACACACATTGAGTTTCAGCACTTAGTAATGTGCGGTATAATACTGGCAGGGTTATTTCTGGTGCACATACTTTTACTGGGAAATAATGCACAGGCTTGTAGACTGTCACATCTCTGTTCCACAAGCACCATCAGTAGCATAATTACATGTTAAGCCTAAGGATACCGTTTGTGTTATTCCATGCACTTCCTCTTTATATATTCTCAGTGAGCTGTCTACGTAATCAAAGAGATCTCCTGTTGTGAGGAGAAACAGTGTTAGACTAAATGAGATGGAGAGAGAGTGCTCTTTCTGCAAGCGTGACACACATGGAAGATGGTGTGAATTAATTAAATTATGTCTGGCAGATGTATGTGAAAGATAAACCATCTGCCTGATCAAAACTGACTACTCCTTTCTATATGTGATTGTGTGTTAACTTGGTTCCTTCTTGCAGATTTCACGATTTATCTCAGTAAACAGTTTACAGAAGTGGAGCAGTATCCTACTTTAATTTAATAAAATGATCAGGTGCAATACTATGAAATTCACTTACATTTCTTGTTTCGCACAATTTCTTATCAGGTTAAGGACAGAAAATGGGGAAGAAGGATGCAAGTGCGACAAAATTACCGGTGGATCAGTATCGAAAACAGATTGGTAAGTCCTCAGTTATCCTGCTTTGAGCGATAAATTGAGTACTCATTTTTGATAATGAGGGATAATTCCTGTTATTATTTATTCGGGGAGTTCTGTCTGTTGCTTGTAGTTTTTCTGCATTAAATTGCACTATCAGGTGTACTACTTGTATAGACAATTTTTTTTAACCACATGGTAACAGTTTGTAGAGGGGTAGATAGGGCGCTCATTAACACGACATGAATCATTCTGTTTGTGCAATAACTGAAAACATGGGCTTGGGCGTTGACATGGGTGCCTAGGTATAGAATCAGCATCCCTTTCTGCCATCATTGCCATCACTTAACGAAAACAGTATTCTACTGCCCTATCTGTGCATTTCTCTAAGGCATTTGCTGTCAAATTAATATTGTAATTTGCACCAAGTGCATTTACGCTGAGTGTCACATGTCTGATTATTTTATCATCACCAAAGGTGTCCCCCAGGGCCAAAGAATAGTCTGTTTGCTATCTGTTTGTTCCACCACATAATATACATTTCTTCATCTCTTGTGTAGCAGTGATTGGTTGTTCAATTAAGAACATAATCAGTATGCAAGCCTGTTGTTGAAGAAAAAACATTCACTAAATTATTTAATTATGTTCTTTGACCACTTCTTAACTTGTTTTGTAACTCCATTTTGGCACGAGTCACTGCTTCACATTCGGAGCGTCAACAATACTGAGATTAACTCTGTTCGGTCATGAAAAGCAGCAAAAGTCACACTCCATAAGTCACACAGGCATTCTGTTGTCTTGCTCAGATTTCTGCAGTGGTTTCTCAATTATCTCAACATCCTCACCACCCAACTGTCTTTTATACCTCCAACAAATTTGTCTGTGAGAAAATTTGCATAATCTTTCTGCACTGTCTTGGAAAGTTTTCCAATTTGTGTTGGCTTGAATGGAATTTTAAACAAAGTTCACTGGACTAGAACTAAAATACAAGCTGTGGAAGTTATTGCACTTTTAGACTGACAGCAGCATCTAAAGTCCCATTACTGGTGGATAGTGAATCCCATGCTAAAAAAATGTGTCTTTGAAATCATGTCAGAAGCTTTGATATCACTCAAATATTGTGGCATGTTGTTCCCCAGTCTTCCCCCCAATACACAAAGGCCTAACCAAGGCAGTATGGTTGATATCAATCAAAAGTTAGGTCCCCTTTAGCGTGGCAGCTGTGGTTATGAAGATCACAGCACAGATCATGTCTTTTTGTTTTTGTTTTCCTCTTGTGTAGAAAAACTGAAAGGTTGCCAATGGCAAAGCTGGATCACTGGTTTGGTAAGCAGCTATAGCAGAGAAAAACACAGAGGGAGCTCAAATTTCTTTATGGGTACAGCGATTTTACTTATGGTTGCAGGAATGAGAGACTGCATCGCTTAAATATAACTCAGTAGTTGTATTATTAGTGCTGCCCACATTTTGATGCAATGAAAACATTTGTTTTGCAAATAATTAAGAGTCAACCAATATTCTGATATTACATCTTAGAAATTGTTTCTCATGCTCAGTAGTTTATAAGACCAGTAACTAATGATAGGAGCCTCTGCACTTTTATGGCATGAATTAAATATTGGTCAAATTTGGAACACAAGTTTTGATTTTAGTGCCATTATAAAAATGTGAAAGAAAAACAGAAACTTTCAGTATATGTAGAAGTTAACAGCCAATCTACTACACTTACAGTACAGTTATGTTTGACAATTGTGTGAAGATGTGTGAGTCAAATAGACTCAGAGGGTAAAAACAGAAAGCAAAGTAGTTTACTGCAGAAGCACCAGAAACCAAATGCAGCCTGTATATGTCCAATATGCCACGGGTGATCACTGTATCCATTGGTCCAGCATTTTACTTTTATCTTGTTTTAACAAATAGCTCAATGTCTTTTTCAGGCACATGGAGGCTGGTTAAGACTATCTGTGTTGTGAGAAGTGGTTGTATGTATTTCAGCATTGGAAAGGAGGAATACAATTATTCAGCTCTTTGGTTTTCCTCGCTCTTGTGTTAAGCCCAGCAGTGTAAAAAAAAAATTAGAGACAGGCATAACACAGCAAGTTCATTTTCCAGTGCCCATCACAGCTGAGAGTCACTCTTTCTATTTATTTCTTCTTTTCCATTATGCATTTTCTATCTGTGCCCAGCTCGTCAATTCAAAAACTCTTTTGTCCTCCTTTTCTTTTTACCCACACACAGTCTTCCAGCCCCTCAATTTCAACAGTTTATTTATTTTTTTTTTTTCCTGAAAATAATCGCTATCAAGCAATTTCAGTGAACCTCTGTTTAACAGAGAGGTGGGAAAATAAGAAGGGGGTGAAAAAGATACCAAAGAGAAAAATGAAATCTTCTTAGATAGCATGGGGCCGAGTCTTTTGAGTGCTGGAACAGGCTACATGTGGTAATTTGAAATCGTAATAGGGTGGATCATTCAATGAGCACCAGCAGTGGTCCGAGCTGGTTGTTGAGCAGTGCCATCATCTCTGCTGGAGTGCTTTTGTCATGTCAGATGGCCATCAAGAGGCCACTGTTGACACTCTCTTTGTAAATACCATTATTATGCCACCTATAATTGACTCTGAAAAGCTGCCTACAGGAGAGGTAAAACTATGGTGTTTGAACATGGGAAAACAAGTGGTCACTCTGTTGGGAGAATTACTTCTCCCACTACTTGGACTTTGTCGGCTTAATTTCAAAGAGAAAAAAACAAATCAGCAGCTATTTAAAGGCTTCATTTCAAGTTTTTTGGAACTCTCGCTTTCTTTTTGAAGAAACTCGCCAACACATTATTTTCAAATGCTTTTACACTGAATCTCAGGTGGTTTGCAACATTTTGCCTCTCTCTCACAATGCAAAGACCCAGTCATAAATATATCCCAAGTGTCTGGCATCTCCAGTTCCACTTTTATGCATCCTGGCAGATTCCGACGATCCGCACCATGTGGCCGCTGACTATTTGGCCCGCGTGCTGCATAGACTAAGAAGCAAAGCAAAGATGAGGAACTGTCAGACACATTGCCAGCCTGTTGGCTGAGTTTTCCCAAGGCTCTCAGAGAGACGGGAAAAAGAGAGAGAAAGAGAGCTGGACAGCAGTCTGTCTATCCAAATCACCCTATCTTTCTGTGTGTAGTGCGAGTACGCTGTACAGATTTGAACACATACACCAAATTCCTTCAGAATTTTTGTTTCCTTTTTTTGTATCTCACTCATGAGCTTGTAATCTGTGACTTAACTTTGAAAACAATACAGTCTTTATGCATTACACTAACAGTGTAGCATCTGTAAATGTTTACTGTCATTCAACAGATCTATATTCTCTGGCATTAAGTCATACATTGCATGCAACACAGACAACATTTTCCATTCTTGACAAATAGCTGTGTATAAATAGAAGTTGATGAATAGCTCAGTTGTTAGAGTTAATTACTTTGATGTTCTGGGGAAGCTGTATCAAGTGCATGACATACAGTAGTAAGGACTCGCTGCATGTATTTAGAAAAACACAGCTAGATGTGTCGATGCAGTTTTATTTTGTTTTAATGTGTTAATTGATGCTTTGAATCATGATATGAGTACTTTACAACACTTCCACTTATTTGATCTCAACTAAGTTTTTAAAGAGTCTGATGAATGCAGCAACAGAAAGTACTTCATAAGATCATCTCAGTGTTTTTGTCTTGTCCCCAGCATCTGTTCCTCTTCCTGTTAACAGAAAGTACTAAAGTACTTGTTCAATGTCAAGAGTTAACAGGGAAACTTTAACGACTACTGCTTTCATTGGTATCTTTCTCTGAAAGTTCTACTGGATTAAAGTGTTCGGCTTATTTTCTGGTACAGTCTCTGTTGGTTTTTCCTTCTGAACCACTTGAGATTATAACATTCTTGTCTGATTTATGCTTCTAAACTGAATTGATACCTAAGTTATGACTACTTGACACACAGCTAATGTTATTCTCAATGATTCATTTAGAAACACACTTTAATATCATTGTGAAACACAAGGGTAATGCTTTACTTATCAGGTCTGCAAATTTTATGAGAATTAGGTAATAATTCGACAAACTTTATTTTTTATTTTTTACCCAAATTTCATGATAACAGGGTGAAAATTAGCACGTAAATTCTTTGAAATAATGTCCGAGTTAAACTATAAGGTAATCACTTTTGGTGAGTAACTGTTTTGTTCAGTTTCTTTGAAATTTCATAGAAATCTCAAGGTTGGTCAATGAAAATTCGTGAATAATTCATAGCTAACTGTGGACCTAACTCAATAATACTCAATATTTCTTCCATAAACTACATCAACTTTTATCACCTGCTTCTCTGGAAATAACAGATTGTAGTTACACTGTGATGTTTGTGCAATTATCTATACACCATGTGGTGAATTGCGATTTGATTTAAAATGAATTATTGACTCAATGTCCCCTACTTACCTTGAAATTCAGAAAAAATTTCAAAGAAATTGTACAAAACAGTTTCTTAGCAATTGTGACTTGCTTTGAAGTTAATTTGGTCATTATTTTAAAGAAGTTACGTGCTTTTTCAGGGAAAAGTTCAAATAAATGACAAGAAAATTCATCTAGTTATTATTTAATTCCAATGAAATTTGCAGACCAACATTAGTTCAACAACCTTGATGTGTCTATTAATTAAAACAATTTCTGTAGTCTTACTCTCTCTTTACTTTACTGAGAGCAATTCGTACAGCTAACACCAGTTCACACATAGCTAGTTTTAGCTAGTACCACCCACCTTTGATAAGCAGAATAATAGCTACAAAAATTTTACTTCTGCATAATGTGGATCTGACAAGTAAACTGCACAACAGCACGGAAGAAAAAAAAATCTAAGGGAATGTAAGGGGAGTAATGCAAAAGAGGCCACTAACTCTTGTCCTCTCAACACTGACACAGTAATGACTTCAATGGACATTCAAAAAATGACACTGTGCACTCTCTATGTGGCCTTACAATTACTAATGTTCAATCAAGGCACTGCATTGTGGGTACCTAACAGGGGGACAATGATGTCTTTTCAGCAGGGAGGGATGGGAAGATGCAGTGCAGCCCAGCACAGGTAGATAATTGGTGACAGAAAGTGTCTACAGCACTGGTGCAACAGAGGGAACAGCAATGACAAATAGGAGAGCTCATAAGCCCAGTGCAATATCATCAGGATGTGTGTGAGTGTGTGTACGCATGTTTCTGAGGATGTGTGGGCATTCCGGACCCACACAAAAAAACCACAGGAGAAAGGCACCATGAGGCTCTAAGATGCACCCCACTGTAACACAATAACATTACAATGCCTTAGACGGCCCTGATGTAATTCTCTGGCATTTCTCCTCAGTATCAACTGTTCATGATTTTACTGGATACAATTATTCTGACTTTGCTCCAATTAAAAATTGATTTTTAGCAGATGTTTTGGGGTTTATTCGGATGGGATGACTTTTTCCATACCGACGTAATCCCCTCAATGTAGGCTTGAATTAAGTTTAACCCCAGGAAAAGAAAAAAAAGTTTGTGTTAACACTGAAAAAAGTCTGCCTTTGATTTTTAAAGTCTTAGCTTGCTTAAGTAAGAATGTCATCCTGTCTTTAAGTATCCTTGGGCACTTAACTGCAGAAGAGGTACCTTAAGGACACAGAGATAGATGAAGTGAAAAGAAAACATGCTGCTTTTTAGCTGTAGACTTCCTCCTCTGAACTAAGTGTAAAATATTTTCCTGAACTGTGCAGATCAGACAATAGAATCAGGCTCTAGATTCTTACATACCACCCATCAGCAACCTTTATTCATTCTGTGAACTCCTGCACTACTGCACTGAGTAATGTTATTTCTTAAGTTTGAGGGCACAGAGACACATGCCTATAGAGCTTCAGTTTTGAAACTCCAGAGGGGATTTTTAAAATGCTTAGCAATAAACAGAAACTGTATCTTTTAAGGACCTTGAAAAGTAAAAAAAAAAAAAAAAGTTTCTATATTGAGTATGTATTGAGTCTCAAACCTTTTCAAATGCAACGATAAACACATTCTGCAAAGCTAGATCCACTGATCATATTGTCTATTTTTTTTCTGTTTTCAGAGATTCTTTTTTGTATTTCCTCACAGCACTTATTAAAAAAAAACATTGAAGTAGAACAAATATATATATATATACATAGACAAACAGTATTTCGTTTTGTGTCTCTTAGCTTCTGATTTGTAGCATTTAATCAAGTTCCCTGTTGTTCTAAAACAATTTATTTTCCCACTGTAAGCTCAGGCACAGTTTCTATGAATGGTGATCAACCTGAGGTGGCATCCAATCAAATCTCCTCCTCTTCCACTTGACAGGTGGAGAAGACGTCCAGTGGCCCTTCTAATGAATTCCCACAAGCTCACTGTCTGCTTCTGGCAACATGCTCCCCATTTCTATTAGCCCTCAACAGAGTCAGAGAGGGGTGTAGGAGGAGGAGGAGGGGGAGGGGGAGGAGGAGGAGGAGGAGGAGCCCATGAGCAGGAGGGAAAGAGAAAATGAGATAGGTGCGAGAAGTGTTTGGAAATTAGTCCAGGAAGGAGAAAATGCTTGACTGTGACACAGAGCTTGTTAACCCATTCTATCATTTTCTTCAGATGTTACTCTTGTGTTGGGAAGTCCTGATCTTATAAAAAGGTACCATTATTCCTGCACTGTAGGCTTTATCAGCAACTTAAAAAAGTTTATAAAACCTGATGGGTCGTCTTATTACAAAATAAAACATTTTTATTGGTTACACGTTAAGTACCATGTTAGCATTTAAGCGTTTCTTGGCTCAATTTACAGTTTGCAAGGTTGTTGTTGTGCATCTGGTTAACATTCACAGTACCTAACTACCTCCACATTTTGTTGTTACAGTCTCACCCCAAAATAGAAAAGATTCATTTTATTTTTCTTAAAACTGTGCACACAAACCCCATAATGTCAAAAGTGTTTTTTATTTTTGCAAAGTTACTGAATTTAGAAAATAAGAACTAACATGTGAAAGAGTTTTCACAGCCTTTACCACAAAGCTCAAAATTGAGCTCAGGCTCTCATTCTGATTATCCTTGAGATGTTCTTTCAGCCTAGTTGGAGTCCAACTGTGGTAAATTCAGTTGATTGGACATAATTTGGAAAGGCACACACCTGTCTATATAAGTTCCCACAGGTGACACTACATGTCAGAGCACAAACCAAGCATGAAGTCAAAGGAATTGTCTTCAGACCTCTGAGACAGGATTGTTTTGAGGCACTAATCTGAGAAAGGGTACAGAAAAATTCTGCTGCTTTGAGGGTCCCAATAAGCACATGGCCTTCCTTCATCCCTAAATGGAAGAAGTTCAGAACCACCAGGACTCTTCCGAGAGCCAGCAGCTCTTCTAAACTGAGCAATCAGGTGAGAGAGGCCTTGATCAGGGAGGTGATCCAGAACCTGATGGCCACTCAGTCAGAGATAGTGGTCCTCTGTTTTATTAATCAAAACACTCAGCCGTTCTCACCACTCCTCTCTCACTAGCCCAATTTTAATCTTTCTCTCCCAAAACTTTTGCAGATGGATGCAGACTCAGTCTGTCCTCCGCCTTCTCCAGTTCCCTTTTTGGAGGCCAATACGCCTTAATTGGTTGGGAGTGAGGACTTGGTGTCACATCTCCTACTGAGATGAGCTCAGAGCTGACCTTGGGGCTTTGTCTTATGCATATACCTCTCTCTTTATGTGGACTTTCTGTCTCCTTCCTTCCCAATAACTTAAACATTCACCATCTGAAGACATTATCAAACTGAAGCTCTAAACGAAGCCATAACCTAATCCGAATTCCAAATTGAAAACAGAACTTTGTGTCTGAACTGGAATCTTCAAGGCATAACTTGTTTGTCCACAATCCAAGTGCATAAATTGGTTCTCACAAAGATAGAGGAACACACTGTAACACACACTAACACACACACTGTTCAGCAAGCTGTTGCCTCTCCAACCCATTGTTAGCAAAGTTCCCTTTCCTGCAGTGTGTTGTTTCTAATTAGACCAAGACAGCCGGCTCAGCCTCATGTGCAGGACCCACAAACACACACACACACACACATGCTTTGCCAGGTGGCTAGTTTGCCCGCAAGACTCACCCCAGAGAGTTGAGCCCATGGGAAGTTGAGCCAGAGCAGGTGAACCTTGTGCTGTACAGGCCAGAAATGAAGCTTTGTATTTTAGGTGTATGTGCAGATGGAGGCTTTTGGGGAAATTCTAATGCTATACATTCAGCATCATTGTCTGAATACTTGCAGCCCATGATATTTAATTTTGTTAAAATTTATTTTTCTGTAGTTGTTAATATTTCTCTTTATAATTGGTCGCTTATTTTGTCTGAATACGCTGCACTTTTGTTGTTCGACGTAGGAACTTAAGTGTTACAAACAAGAAGTTTGAGGCTGAGAAGTGATAGGAACTTTAACTTCTTGGAGCCTCTGCTGCCTTGGCAGACTTGAATAAAATCCGGAACAAACACTTTTAAGTCATTTTATTGATTTTCTTCCCTCCAGGTAAACAGGACTATAAGAAGACAAAGACGGTCTTAAAGGCTACACGCCTGAAAGCTGAAGCAAAGAAGAGTTCCTCAGGATTCAGGGTGAGACAGACCTGGATTTACTTTCTTGTAGGACAACTGAAGTCTGTATCTTTTTGTGTTTACTGTTCCTTTTCCTCACCTCGCCTGTCTGTTTTAGCCTATCTATGACTTTTGGTGCTTATTGTCTTTTTGCCAACCATATTCTGTCTGCCCATTTGAGAGCATGTCTTACTAGATTACTTTTTATATCCCAGACTCTGAGCTCTGTCACATCTTCTTGTAGACCTTTAGGGTGTGGGAATATATCTACCTACTTGAAATGGTGTGAAAACTACTATTTTGGAGAGTCCTCTGCAAAACTTAAGTGTATCCTGTCTCATTTGCAAAAAAGAACATACAACTTTTTTACATTTAATTTATTCCTGGAAGAACCTCATAAAACTTAAGAGCTCAGTCTTTGCCTGAGAAGGGTTTGACAAAAGGTAGTACTGAGAGACAAGGAGATTGAAGTGAGAAATGTAACAAGTGAGGAAGAAAAAGAAACACAGGGTCAGAAAAACGTTTTGTAATTCAATGCTAAAATAAATGGAAGAGAAGATATTGTGAGAATTGAAAAGTGCATCTCTCTCCATTGCTTTGTCAAACTGCAGAGATTAGAAGGTGTTGTAAAGGCAGAGATAGATGGCTCCATGTTATCACACTGGCAAATGTGGTGCAGCTATTTATGCTTCTCCTCACACAGTTGGCTTACCCCTTCAATGTTTCTCCTCATAAAGCAATCCTTTGCAAATAAAATATCTGCCTTTAATGCCATCATAGATCATCAAATCCACTTTGTAATTCTAAATACTGTTTGGTAAAAACAGGAGCACTGTGGTTTTTATTGCTGTTAATAGCATCAGAAATATTATGAGACATGATTTTATTTGTTTTCCATCAGTGCGTTTATAATTAAGAACATTTAAAAGCCAAAAGGCATCATTTTCTCCTCTAGCTTCACTTGGTTCATAGTACACACAAATGATCAAATCATAGTGAGGATTAAGCACTGGGTGAAATGGTCAGGTTTTAAAATATGCATCTCCTAGACACGCAAGGCCTCATTAAGCACGTCTTTAATCCAATTAGATTAGTCCATATCTTGAAATATTGATATTGCTTATGAATAATTCAACATTTTCATGCCCAAGACGAGGGGGAATTTTCAGAGGTCGGATTAAAAATACCTTTGGGACTGGTATATTAAACTGACTCAGACCCTTTGGCCCAGAGTTTGATTGAAATTCAGCCCAAATGTAATGGATATTTGGTCATACTTGCTTCCCGTTGAGTCATTTAAGGATTTATGAAGTTGTGTTTTTTACAGTTGTGGTGACAAGAAAACTCTCCCTGCTCTCACTGCACCTCAAGTTAACAGCAGCGTTCAGTTCCAGTTTATATTCTTTTCTCTTTACTCTTCCTCTTTTCATCCTCTTCCGTTTTCTTATGTTCCTCCTCGGTCTCTTTCCCCTTGCCGGGTCTGTCTTTCACCGCATCCCTGGTTGAGATGCAGCTTTCAGATGCAGCTGGCATCTCAGAAGGGCCAGCAGACTGCGGGCACAGAGAACCTGGCAGCTGCCGAAGCAGGCTGTCTCGGGGCTGTCCTAGTATCAGGGCAGTCTGGGTAAGTTGGCAGAGGAGAGGATGGAGACACGCAGAAAGAGAAAGCGAGAGAGGGAGAACTTCTGTTCTCACTGCAGTGATCACAAAACACCGACCTCTGAAGTGTCAGGAACCAGCTTCTCGTTGTGTCTGTGTGTGCCCTTAAACACATGTTGAGTCAGGGTGTGTTAACAGAGGTAGCTTGTTGCTGCTTGAATGCGAGTGTGGACATATTTCCCATCCAACTGAGACAAACTCTGGATGGCACAGAGGTCATGACAGCAGAGATGAAGAAACTGGCAGGAAGTCTGTCCTCAGTTTGCCCAGAAGAAGAAGTGCTTTTTGGAAGTAGCTTCAGCACACTAGCCTGTAGCACAGGAAACAAGCCTGCTGCCTTTTCTAATTGGCACAGTCGCCTTCTGTTCAGTTTTGCACTGTTTTCCCTTGGTCTTATTTAGCCGCTGAGCCAGGAAAGTTGGGTAAATCGCTTATAGAATTGGCAGAGGATGGAGGAAACAGGCAATAATTTTAGTATCATCCAGCTGTCATTTCTGGATGTATGGAGTGTGCATGTTGGAAGACTAACAGCAATTTCTAACCCCATAATTGATTAGAAAAACACAAATCTCATTTGCAATCCGACACCTTTTCTTTTTATGGTATTCCTACATGTGGTCAATAATATTCAATGAATCGTAAATGAATAGTATCTAGTTTTTTGTCTACTGGAAACATAAGGGCTAGTATTTTACATGTATCAAATAAAATAAATAGATAATCATTTTATTCCAATTAAACCTTTGTTAAAGCATAATGAAGTAACCATAACTGACCATTCAGAAAAGTTTGAGTTGTGTCACTGGTAAATGCACTTTGCAGCCATGTGTTTGAGCTCAGCTCTTGCTACGGCAGTTCAATTCATGAGCTCATTTGGCTTTGAAGAGACTCACACCAGAACCAACTGCTTTGAGAGACCGTTACCTCCTCTTGTGCTTGATTCATAGAAATTCAATACTGAAATGTGCTGATACTCTTTTCTTCTACCTTCATCTCAAAAGTGAAAGAGAGGTTTCACTAAATCAGTCAGTCGTTGTAATCTCAATGTCCTTTTGTCTTTGACTGCAAGTTAGGCAACAAAAGCAGTTGTTAAACTTGAGATGGGGGAACGGGATAAATTTTGTAAATCCTGTACGTAAGTAATGCAAAAAATCAACTCCAACTGCTACCAAGCTAAAGAAAAGATCGCTCTGTTGTTAATAAAACAGTCACAGAAATAAGCCAATGGCTGATTAGACACTGTGACTTGTGCTCATGTACACGAGACCTGTTTATCAACAGCAGGTGTGTGCGTGTGTGTGTGTGTCTGTGTGCCGCCCACATACGGTCACAAACACAGTAAAATAATTTGGCCAAGCACATAGGCACATTACAATTTACACACACACACACACACACACACACACACACACACACACACACTTGCAAAAAAAAAACCAAACATAGTTTATAACAGTGAGAATAGAAGGCAGACCAGATGAGGGGACGTCTGCTGAGCTGTGGCTCGTCGCCAGGGTGACAGGGACCGAGCTCCCAGCATGCCGAGTGTGCTGCAGCTGCTGCTGGCGCTGAGAGAGCCACATGATGAAGATGATGATGTGCTTTGGGCCCCATCCAGAGGTCTCCATCAGAATGTGGGCAGAGCGGCTGTGCATTTACGCCTGAGTGTGTGTACATGTGTGTGGGCGCATATAAATGTATTTGTGAGGCGAGGCAGGAGTCAACACAGTGGGCCTCTCTCCTCGAAAACAATGATCTCAATCAAGTGCAGGTGCTTCCTACAAACTCAAGTGTTTTCACCAAAAACCCCTCCAGCCTGTTCTCAGAGACGAGTCGCTGCAACCAGCTGTTGTCTTCCTCTCAGAAACCTGAAGCCAAGAAGAAGGATGAAAAAATTGGATTGCGGCATTGTGGGCCTTTTTGTTTCAGCTGTGACTCAACCTGTGACGGAACGCACACTTTTTTCTGGTGTCGTCGGCAGAATTACAAATGCTTCTCTTTGTCATGTTTTTCAAAGCTGTGAGCGAGCACAAGGAAAAGCAGAAAACAATCAAGCCGCTGTGATTTGATAACAGTTTCTCTTTTCTCCAAGGCTCTGGCGAAATAGAAAAGTAAATCAAGCAGTGGGAGCCTGGCGGTTAATATATGAAACTAAAGTGCATGAAATTTAAAAGTTTTCCAATTAAGCAGGGACTTAAAGCTGTTTGGAGGCTGCTGGGATGCAGATAAACGTGGGCTGAGGCTAATGAAGACCAATGCTGCTGATGACTAGGCACTACAACTTGTACACAGATAGCTGTGAATGCTGCGACGCCTTTTAATTGCACCCCCCCTCCTCACCCATCACCAGAGAGGAATTATTATTAGCCCCCCGCCACCCATCGTTTGTGCCGAACCTTATCTCTCTTGTTTTCTCTGTCATTGTCATTCTTGTTTTTTTACCATCTTTTCTCTCTACAGTTTGGCCAATGGGTTGAATTTGCAGTCCCCGTGTGTGAGCGTACACTGCTGTGCAAAAGTACTTTCCTGTTTGTTGTTTTCCTGCCTTGTGACCTTGTATCACCTCAACCTGTCACACATGTATATGAGACACAGTCAGACTCTCTTTTAGATTGTATTTTAGAGAATCTTTACAGATTTCAGTATATGATTTAAAAAAAAAAAAAGGTTGCTGCTTAAATGTGTATGTACACATTATACAAGTCCTCTTTGAAGGCTGCACTGAGATGCAGTTCAAGTCATTTTGCCTTTGTGGCCCAGTTTGCATCCAAACACTTGTTTTCCCAAAGACTGCTCTCCTCAAATAATACTTTTTCAGTAACCCCAAATCAGCCCACACTCGGCACTCTTTTAAAGCTCTCCAAGCTCTCCAGTGTTGATTAGAAAGTTTTCTGCTAATGAGTTCTCTTGATAAAGAATAACTGGCATTGTTAAATACTCTGAGTGGCCCTAATGAAACTCCAGCTGATGAAGATTGTAATCGAGAGAGCGCCACGTAATGAACGAGTGCTCCAAATTCCCATTTTCAAGTTGAATGCCACTCCTCTGGAAAGCTTCAATTTGTTTGACAATTAGCCAATAGAAAATCAAAAAACAAAAAATAGAAAAAAATAGGGCATTTTGTTGAAGAAAGTTTAACTTCAGGAGAACTGTAACTCAGTTGCACTGTGGCAACTAAATTATTTTTCCTGAAAGATGATACTGTAAACTTTAAATTCACTTGCATCTACAGTGTTACTCATTTGTCTTTAAAAGGCAATGCAAGTTTTTTTTTCCATAGCATATTCTGGAAGCAAGGCAATTCAAAATGCTCAAAGAAAAAAAAACATCATTGAAAAGGTCATAAAGACACATTCATCAAAATAAATTAAAAGAAAACATTGAGATTCAAGAAAATACAAGTAATAAATATAATGGCTTAGAAAGACTGAAATATATTATAACTGATCTTAGAATATAAGCTTGAAAGTTACAGTGCAGAGTTGTACCATAAAACAGATATTAAATGCTTTGGTGAAACATTTAATAAAAAGCAGTAAAAAAGGTGAGTCTTCAGTCTAAATTTGAATGAGCTAAGAGTTTCTGCAGACTTGATATTTTCTGGGGGCATATTAGGGTTTATTAGGTATAAAAGCTGAGTGCTGCCACTTCCTGTTTGGTTCTGACTCTGGGGACTGTGAGTAGACCTGTTCCAGATTACCTGAGTGGTCTTAACTGTTAACACTGGTTAATAAGATCACTGACAACAAACCAATCCATCCCTAACCTCCCTTATCCTTAACATAAACCCAACATTAACTCAAACACCAACATTTACCCTGGCTATAACCCAAACCTATTTTTTTTCAGCTGTGTAAGAGCATATTTGCTCTTAAAACAGCTGAAATGAAAGTGTGATGATTGATAATCGTATAATTACATTTATCTAAAAAAGCAAACTCATAAAATTACTGATTAAATATGGTTTGTTTACTTTACAACCAGCCAATAAAGTTTTTATTCCTAGAAACAAAGTTAGAGCAATGGAGTCCTTAAGGACTGCAGCAAATTCAGATGAAAAGAAAGACAAAAGGGACTTTCTAATGTAAACATAGACTAATAAAAAGTAATTTTAGAATTGTGCAAACATAATCAAACAGAGCAGAGCTGCTCCTTTGTATGAAGAAAGATAAAAGATGTGACACACATTTTCTTAAGACCTTCCACCCTTTTTTTATCTTTACTCAGGATGCATTCCTGGTCATCGCTGCAATCCTCTTCTTCGTTCTCTGCGTCTACGCCTTTTTCTACCTCAACCTGAGCACAGAGATCAACCTGGATGTGGACGTGGATTAATGATGACTGATCATCGTGCCAACAGCCGAGTGTTCGGGAAGCTGACAATGAAAGAGGGATGAAGGATGAATTGAAGAAGTTGTCTGTACAGGAGCCTCCGACTGAACTGAACCAATTCCTTTGTTTGGGCCAGTCATCGGTCTTTCAGCTTTTTTTATAAAATAAGGGACACTTTGGCACAGAGGACAAGAGACTCCTCAGGAGAATTTTGCACAAAGAGTCATTTCTTGTCAGCAATGTATTTTTTTTTCATCAACTTTAACTTTTTCTTTCTACTTGGGGACAAAAAATAATGCTACACTGAAGTTGAAGTACCCAGTTGATTCATTTTCACACCCATGTGTTAAACCTACAATCATATGTCCATATGCATTAGTATGGTGTTAAGTATGTTACGTTAAATTCTGTAAGAACATTTACATCAGAAAATGATTGATAAAAAATGGGTGCTCGAGAAATTACATTCTTGAAACAGACTTTATTTAAGCCAGAAATCATGTTACAAACACAAAACAAGCCATGTTGCTGGCAGAAAATTTAATGTCAGTTCTGGAAATTTTAGCATCTGACTAACAAGTAAAGTGGTAAGAAAACATGATCACAAAAATATCATTTATTTGTTTCTACTAATTTGATCATTAAATTGGCTGAACAGATGCATATTCCCAAGCTCCTAAAGAGGTCGGTGACTTCTTGTTTTGAAATTCTGGGAGGGGAAATTGAGCTTAGAATAACATTTTGTTGAAATTTTCAATGATTCAACAAAGAAAATAAGCATTTTTTTCCACTTAAATCTTTTGAAAACTCCACTCAAGCCGTTTCTTAGCATAAACATATTCTTTGGCGTCAGTGGTTGTCTCCACTAATAGAAAAATGTAAATCTCTCTCTCCGAACCTCTTGTCATATCCAGGCAAACACTTGCCTCACATTCCGGTGCACAAACCTCTCCTGGCGGATATCTGCAGATCACAAAGTGTGAGATTAGAATCCACAAAGCCCTCGCCCTGATTGAACTTGTGTGCAGAATACAGAACAACACATTCTACCTGCAGCACATACATGCAGCACGAAGCCAGGATTAGCATTACAAATATGATCCTGTTCTTTCATTTAGATGGAAATTACAGAGACGAGTGATGACTTAATGGAGGTGAGCCTGAATGTTCCTCTTAAGGAACACCTTGATCATTTTCCCCTCTTGTCAAATGTATGTTTTGTTGTGACATAGCTCTATAGAAAGAAGTACACTGATTTATGAAAGCATACCTCTATTCCACCGCTTAACTCTTTCTGTAGTTTTGCTGCTGAATCAGCAAGGACTGACTTTCCATTAACCATCTCAGTCCAAGTGCTTCAGCTGTTGGAGAGATTCTTTGTCAGCAGCAGAGTCAAGGGCTTTTATCTAGTCCATGTTCCTTTTTTAATGTTTGAAATTGCTTTTTTTTCTCTTTGCTCTTTACTAGCAAAAGCAATACTCTAAAAAAAAGCAATTGATGCATTGCTTGTGGCTGTGACTCTTTTTGTAATACTGAAATAAAATACCAGCACCAAATACAAAAGAGGCCTTGTGATGTCTTCTATTAAATATTTGACATTTTTTTCTTTTTTGGGGTCCACACTCTTTTAAAAACAAGTCTTATCTCAGTGCTTGTCTGTGTTTGATGGCTGAAATATGTGACCGTAATTTGAGACACATATTTAGGTTGCATGCACTCTCTTGCACGGGTACTTATCTGGCCTTGGAACATCCAGAACCTCCAGCAGCCATTAGTTGAGTTACTCATGTGTGTAGTAATAGATGTTGTAGCATAATTGACACCTGTCATAGAAAAGATCACTAGAGCTGGGACATTAGCACAACCTATTTATTTTGGTTTTCTTGGTCATTATGATTCAGGTATTAAACTCTCAGAGAATCGTTATGACCAGTTTCTGTATTTCATTGAGTAAAATTTCATGAAAAGCAACATCATTTGTAGCTTGGCTGTCATGACATCCCTAATCATGTTGAACAAATAAAATGTCAATAAAACACTCAGAAAATACTGTTGCATTTAGCTTTAAAATGCTGTTTGAAAATTTCTGTCATCTTTTTAGATAAAAATGAAGGCTGTTTGGATTGTTGCAGAAATCTGCTGCTCTTTGTGATGTTAAATATAGACATGCCACATTTTCCTGCAATTACTAGATAAAACTTGACGATTTTCATTCTTAATAAATAATCTGTCACTGAATCATGAAATCCCTAAATGTTTCGACAAACTGCTGAAAATGGTCCCAAAAAGGCACAAAACCTTCATAAGAAATTCTGTTAAACCAACGTCGCCACACGAGAACACCAAGATCAGCTAATAACACCAAGCTGCTGGCCAATCAGAGGGAAGGGAGTTTGTGGAGCTGGCACTCGTAAAGAAACAGCAGCCAAAAGAAAGTATTTCAGACATAGGCTGGAATAACAGTTTTCTAAAACAGCAGCATGAGGAAAAATAGGGCTACAACTACCACAAACATCCCCAAACTAGCAACGTACCTGACTAATACTGGTGTCATTCACAATTCAGGGTGTTTTTTGATTAAAATGACTAAATACACCCAGTGCACCTATATGTCAAGTTACACAAAGTTTGTAAGTTAAATCCTGTTGGCAACCTCCAGATGTAGGCTGATGATAGTGATGATGATTCAACCAACAGTGTTGTTTTTTTCAACAATTGATAAAAAACCCCACGTAAATTAATGTCATTGATTTATCATTGATAGGTAGGTAAACATTTAATTTATAATAGCATCCCTGATCAGGCAGTTTGCGTTTTAGATTATACCTTGACATTATCTTTACTACCTTTAATGTTTTATAATTCTTCATCCCTAAAGGTTTATATTTAGCCGTTAAACTCCGGTGAAGTCGTAACTTTCCATCCTAAAAGTTAATGAATAAAAAAATTCCTGTGTCAATTTATTTTTATGAGGCGTAATCCCATCATTATTTCCCTAAGATTGCTCCAGTGCCAAGCTATAAACAGCAGTGTTCTATCAGTAATGGGTTATTAAATTGTGTCGACTCCAGTGTGTTCATTGGTCTTCATGTCATATCTTGGCCTCTACACCGGTGAGGACTGCAAGTGTTGCTGTTCAGATGTTTACAGGCAGAGAATTCACACACCAATTAATCCACAACAATAACAAAAGGACACAAGAATGTATCATGTGACAAATATCTGCTCATTGTTGTTATCTCACTGACTTGTACGAGTCAAACACATGAAATTGATCAGAAGCAGTAGAGCTTCATGAGGGTTGAACACGACCTCAGCAGTGTTCTGCAGGCGCACTGAAGCTTTACCTACCATCCTGTGACAAATGAGCTCAATGCTGTGTGCCTGATTCCCACTCATTAGTCATTGGTGGGGTATGTCACCAAGAGTAATTATACTTAGCCCTAAACCTGCATATGCAACAACAACACACACACACGTGTATAATGTGTTTAATGCTTCACTTTCCCACACTTTAGGCTGGAAGAAACATTTTCCTACATGTGCGACTGTTTACAGAGACATGAATCATAATTATGACTGCTGCTGAACCCCAACACTGCACATTTGGAGAATGAAGCGTTTGACTCTTGTGGTGACACAAATAAACACATGCATTTTGTCACTTTTTCTGTCCACACCATGACATCATGTGAATTGAAAACCACGCTGACCTCAGAGGTTGTCTGTGTAATTTCTGAGATGGCGTCTGCCTGTTTTTGGAAGTAGTTGTATGTGTGAGTCTGCAGAGAGCTAGTGTAACTTTTTTTCCTTCTGTGAGTGTGTGTGTGTATGTGTCTGTGTTTTCAGTATTCAGCTGCGTGCTTGTGGCCATGCTCCAGTGGAGCGCTCAGTCTCTCTGACGGACCGGTGAGAAGTGAGGAGGGTCAGTCCCGCCAGGAGCTCATTTAGTCCCTATCTTTATTTCACACACACACCCATACACACACACACACACACACACACACACACACACACACACACACAAAATATGAGTCTTTCTGTCAGTGAGACTCACACCCCCCATCTCTCTATCTCTCCTCACACTCGTGCACACAAACACACACAGCTTCACTCCCATTAGGGAGATACATTGAGAAGACAGAGGCAATGATGCATGTCACAGAGTACCACTGCTGGTCTCACACATGATGTCTCGCCTCTTTTTCTGTCTCCTTCCCTCCCCCTTCTTTTCTCACCCCTCTGATTTATTTGGCAAATAAATTTCACCGTGTCGACGGCTCTGCTCGAGAATTAAATTATACAGATTTCCATTATGTAAGGTGCAGGAAGTTTTTCTTAGAGTGAGTCATTCTTACTTATTTCCAAGATGAATCCAAATGTTTTATAACTTTATTGCTTTCTAAAAAAATTGTTGCATATTACCTCTACAGGCATGATTTCTGCCCCATAAATGATCCTCTCATCTATCACATTATCATACCAGCGCAGCTCTCTGCCGACTTCACCGCTGAAAACAAACATGACCATGTCAGTGCTAAACTTGACAGTAATACTTTGCTGTTTAATTCTTCACCAGCCTCTGTTTCGTGTGTGTCTGATATGAATGCATTAGCAGGATTGCACTGTGCGGTGGATTAGAAACTCCCCTGTGCTTTGTGAGGTGTGTGGTAATGCCAGACTTAACGGATTCTGCTGCGAATCAGATCCTCCCATCGCCTTCTTAATCCCTGATGCGCTGCCTAATGACACAGAGAGCGAAGAGCTCAGCGGGAGAGTGTGGAAAGGCAGCGAGGGTGAGGGGAAAGTGACAGAAAAGTTGCAAAGGCTCAGAAGTTGTTTGAAGTCTCAGATAGTCTCTTGATGGAAAACTTTGACTTAGTTTTACTGGCTGCAACTAGAGACATTTCTGAACCATCCCTGGGGTGTTCCTATACTTTTGATTCAAAAGAAATGTGTATGAGCTATCTTTGCTTCTGTGCTAGTGTGTCTGTATTTACTACTGCTGCATCCGTACGCGTGTGTTGTGAGAAGATACGGCAGGTGCACAACAGGTGTGCTCTCTGATACCAGTCCCTCTCCATTTGCCTGTCTGTCCCTCCATGTTTGCACACGCTCATTGTGTTCTTCATTGAAGAACACCTGGGCTCTGCTGTACCTGGGCTCGTTGCCCAGTCTTCTGTCTGACAGACAGACACACATGCCTACACAAACACACACACTGGATCTCAGCCAGTTCCTGTTACAGGCTCGAGCAGGAAGTAGCAGCTGACATCCAATCCCTCGGTTCCCAGGAGACTCAACACCCTGAGTAAACCATCCAAGTGAGAGTCACTTGAGACTGACTCACCTGAGAATCAGGCCTCTTGTACACATCAGTCGCCTCAATAGTAGAGCACTAAGGACTCTGTTAGCACATTAACCGCTAATAAGTGGTGGGCTCTTTTTGGTGAGTTCTCTAAGGCTGAATGGTTTGAGTGGTTTTACCACTTATGTTAAACGTCTTTATTGATCAAGACATAAGATCCTGGCACCATAGTTAGACCTGGCAGAATAGACAGAATAACGGGGATGCACTCTGATTGGCTGGTACGTGTTTCCTGTCGGTGACGGATTTGCCCGATTAGGTGTGGACCAGTTTTTTCCCGTAAACCATCATGTGTGTGGACGAAAGTATTTTCAGAAAGAAATTAGGGGGAATATCCGATTTTGAAAATACCAGGCTACATTTGTACAAGGCCAAAGTCAACAATGGATTGGATAGTCAGACAAGAATATTTTTCTACACAACAGTGTCCTAGATAATTTGAGGACACAATACTGTTTTTCGCCAGAAGTCATTTCACAAACTTCTTCATTTTAAAATGGTCCCACTTTTGTGTGTTTGTCAGTGAGCAGAGTGAAGCCTCTAAGAAACAGAGCAGTGTTACTGTGTTTTCTGCAATGGTCTGCTCAGCCATGCACTGGTGAGCGTGGGATTACCTGAGGGAATAACACAAACAGGTTGTCTCCAGGTTCCTCTGGTTTCTTGTGTTTTTGCGAGAGGAAGTAAGGAGATCTCCGTTTCTCTGTGAGTTACTGTTCCAGAGAGTAGGCAGGCACTGATGAATGCATTCGGGTAGCACTGGAGCTCACTCGTTTGTTTCTCAGCCGATAAACTCTTCAACTACTTTGCGGCTCGGGGAAAAATAAAATAATGCAAGTACTAGTAAGCAACATCATTATTTTGTTATGTATATCATCCCTGATCTGACAAGACATACACTCAGCTTTACATTTTTAGAGGTTGGCTGTATCATCAAGATGTTAAATTCCTTTGTATAAGATGTTCAAAACAGGTCTCTAACAGAGTCAAACAATAAGCTGAAGGACTTTTAAACTGTGGGAAATTGACATGAATATATTTTGGCTTAAAATTCAATTCTAAATCTATTAGTAATGATCCCTATAACAAGGTAACTGTGTTATATTTCTACTTGCTATGATCTATTTTTTGCAGCAGATGATGAACAATTAGCCATTCTTTCATCTTCCTATTTTGAAAAGGTCGGGGTTGACCAGGGCAGCAATTCCCACAGGAGTAACACATTAGTTGCATTAGCAAAGTAACCCACATCATTAGCAGTGACATTTTGACCGGCTGAAACAGCAGTCTTTGTGTTTTGGCAACAGAGGCAATGCCAGATGATACATGGTCCTGGAAAAATGGTGACTATCAATCTTGCTGCTCACCTCTCCATCTTGTTCACTTGTTTCCTCAATGTGGAGGAAACAAACCTGAACAGATATCACACGACATCAGAGGTAACGAGCCAGAACACACCCCCAGTATTTCTGGACATGTGCATGTTATTTTCAGTAGACATGCATTTACGTGAATTTTACTGGATAATCACTTTCCATTCTTACATACCTGACTTAGGAATCAAAGTAATATTTTGTGAAAAATGGTAATATTATGATGGAGTGGGAAGATGGAGCAGAAGTTTCCAAGATAATAAGAGAGTCTTTCAAAGATCATGGTCGTGCAGTGTCTTTGATTTAAAAGACTCAGAGCCAAAGATCTTAAACCTCAGGGGCACACACATGCCCTTTCTTCCTCCCTTTTCTTCTTCTCTTTCTGGTTCCCACTATTACACACTGCACTCTCTATTTGCTCACCACTGTCCACTCTCTCTCTTTTTTGTCCCCTTCAGCCACGGGTCATGAAGGTCAGGCCAGATATCGTTGAGTCTGAGGGCTTTTGAGAAATAAAGACAGCCTTTCTCTTCTCTTGTTTCATTTTTTCTTTATCCCTGCACCTCTTGTCATTCTGGATACTTGATGCCAGAGTATCCTGTCAAAGGGCAAAGAGAGAATGGGCAGCTGTCAGTGTTCAGAGATGTCTTCATGGAAGCTGGATGAGATAGATTCACGGAGATAAACTTTATCATTTTCCTTTTGTAGCAAATATACACTCCATCACAGTTTTAGTGATATCAGACTTGGACTGGACTTGTATTTTAATGTACAGCTGCTGTAATTTGGAACACATGCTCATGCAAAAAGAGCATCACTTTAGCTTGGACCAGCTTACATTGTTGGGGATTAGACTGGGAATGGGTTGTCACAGGATTTAGCATCTATTTTTTTTTCTTCCGAGGATACAAAAAAGAAACCTTAGAAATCTCATCTATTGTTTCCATGGTGAAGGCTGAAACCCAAGTGTTCACATGGTGGCAGGCTTTTTACATACAAAACACTATAAACATCAAACTTCCAAATACATAAAAATTGAACATGTTTATAAGCTGGTACAAACAAACTTTTGGTCTGATAAACTAATATGCACCACCAATTTTTCTTTTTCATCTACTTCTGAAGTGGATCCAAAGTTGGCTGCAACATCCAACACCTATGGAGAGAGTCCCTGAGACTACAAGCATGACTTATGCCTGAAATTCACATAATACATCTGTGGTCCAGTTCTGCCCTGTTGGATGTTGATGGCATTTGTCAACTCGCACCGGCTGCATGTTCAGTTCAGCAAGCCATGTTTCTGACGGACAGCTGGTGTCCCAAGACTGAGGAGTTCCCACACTTTCCACTCTATTGACAAAGTCGCTCTCCATTCATGTTGTGCTGTAAAACCACAAACCTGCTGACTTCTGGCATGTCTCTGCCTATTATGTCAGTTTCGTTAGCGTAGTCAAGCTAAATTTGATCTATTTTTGAAAAGTTTTCATTATTATTATTATTATTATTATTATTATTATTTTTAGTTGTAGTAGTAGTAGTAGTAGTAGTAGTAATACTAATAGTTGTAGTAGTAGTACTAGTAGTAGTAGTATTAATATTATTATTAATATTATTATAATTTTGAATTGATATGACAAGCTCCAGCATTCGGCGGAAACAGGATAACTGTGATTGCCACCTGGCGAACAAGGCACGTAGCCAAACTGCAATGGAACAGATCCAGTGTAAGTTGACACACTGATATGAATGGAAACCTATCTGAGACATGACAGAGTGAAGTCAGACTGCAGATCGGTGTATTGTAGCTGTTAATACACACTAGCCAATCCATGCCAAGTATGCAAGCATGCTAATGTCCGGCTAGTTTGACCGGTGTGACCACAAGTAAACCGTGCTCAGGCATGGTACACTTTACTAATCAAGCACGAACATGCGGACACAGAGCATACATGATGGATATTCCATGACCTATAACCCCCACGAGCACTTCTCTGGACAATCATTTTATTCAATAACAGGAATGTTAGAGGGCTGTGTTGCTCCAAAACAACATAATTGAAGCCAAAAATGTAACTTAAGTTGTAACAATGTTCTCTGAGCTCCATGTTGTGCCGACTCTGTTTAGACTGTACCTTACTAACAGCCGCTTCCTAATGACGTAAGCTGGCCACGTGTGTGTCAGCAAATGAGCTTAATTCTGGTTCATAGTAGGGTAGTGTGACCGCAGGCCGTACTAGCCAGGGGGAGGATGACACCGTGGACGGCAATCATGCTTCAGTACAGCACAGTTCAAATGGCCAGTGTGACCACTATCTTATGCAGTTTGGAGTCAAAAGACAAACTGTCGATTTTTCTATTTATCATTATTGTTTTGATTTCTCTAGTGTAGAAAACATCATTTCAAAATGAATGACACCACATGGTTGTAACAACATTACAGAGTTCAGTGGTGTCTGTCATGAATTCAGAAATATTCATGGAAGGACACTTGAGGTCCCATTGGAGATGAATGCTAAAGCTGCTTACATCATCGAGATGTGCCCTTAAGTTAATGTGTGCAAGAAGCTTGAAGTTATCAAACAGTCAACATCACCTGACAGGCAGCTGTCTGGGTTGTCTGCACGCAAAGCCACACACCAAGTGACATGGCAGTTTACACAGGTGTCCTCTCTGCAAAGATGGAAAAAAAAAACTTCCTGTGATATTTGCATTTCACTTCTAAATATCCTCCCCTAAAACACACACTCACTCTTACACACACTTTGAGCGAATGTGATAGAGACAGACGGAGCTGACAGGCCTTGAGGCTATGGTGGAATTTACACAGAGAGGCCGAGTAGCACTACCTATCTGGACTTCTCTCTCCAGCACAATCTAAACTGGACCTGTTTTCAATGAAGGATTTGAGAGTACACACCTTTGGCCTTGCCATTACACACACGCAAACACACACAGCTGGTCCTATGTTTGTCATCTCCTACGTCAACCTCCTACCACAGAATACTTGATGGCTTTGCATATGCATTATCACACACTGCATGTTTGGGTGTGTATTTCTCATCTGTAATAACCACAGCATGCAAACTAAAACATAGCCCCCTTCCTGACAGTTTGGTTTTCTCTCTAACGCTGTATTCATCTTAATTACCTCTTCAACAAGAGTAAAGCACTGGGTCATAAAAATGGAAAAAATTTTGAATTGTGGAGTACCATTGTGACATTATGACAAATAACGTGCTTTAAGTAGCTCTTCCAAAGTCTGATAATTGTCTGTATCTAAAAGCCTCGAATTAAAGCTACAGTCCTCTGCAAACCACATTTGCCTTGAATTTTAGACAGGAAACATTTTTTTATGCCAGTAAATGTTTTCCAATCTTTGTGCGGTTTGAAAACAATCTTGCTTGAGAAATGAAACTTCCTTGAGCAGAATTGAAAAACATATTTCTCAACTGTTGTCAAACGACTAGAATGAAAAAAAAATCAGTGCTAGACAACAAACAATGAGCAAACATGAATACCATTAAAAGGAAAATGTGGCTTTGACAGCTTCATGAATAAAAAATGATTTTTGTTTGAAAATTGCTCTTGTTATATCCATTATAATACAAAAACGTTAATGCATCAACATCCAAACAGAAGGACTGTCAAAAACAAACAGAACAAACAGGCTGAATACAAATACAAATACCTGCCTGTTTCAATATGGACTAAATTTACAAACAGCAAACACCTCACAATGTATTGTTATAAAAAAAAAAAAAAGATGAAGCATGCCAGAAAAAAAATGAAAAGAAAAAAACAAGATCATTCAATTTAGAAATATTACACAGGCTTTATCTTTCCTTGTTTTCTGGTTTGGTCTTGAGATGGATTTGTTTTTGTGGTGAAACATTTAGAGGTTTAGTAGATGATCACAAGCTCTTCCAACAGGTATTTATACTACATTTTCTCATATTTTACTACCTTTATTTGGCAAGAAGAGGAGGAAGGCTGTTTTTGAAACAGCCAACTGTACTAGCAGCACATACTTATTTGGCCAAATTGTAGTATAAAGTACATAAACAAAAGCAAAATATGCAGTGTACTTCATGTCATGTCAATCAAAGAAAAAAAAAAGAGTGCAACTGACAGGTCTCCCTTACATATGGTTTCCCACAATGCATATGCATGGTGCTTATGTTCTTTCTTAGTTCATTCGACACTCAGTCTTAAGTGTTACTGCCTCCTAGTTTGTTGAAAATAAATCACCCCCACCCCCACCACCCACCACCCACCACCCAATGTATGAGGATACATTGTGTGCAGAAATGAGGCACCCAGACCAAAACCGTGTTTTTGCACCAGGCAGTAAATATGTTTAATTTTTGCACTACGAAAGCTGCTTTTGGGCGCATTGGGGTTTGTGTTTCTGCAGCTAGCTTCGGGCAGACTCTTGAAGAAGGGCTGCAAAGCCTGAAATTTTTAGACTAGAACAATAGTTGCCAAGTCTGATTATTATAAGCAACTTTGGGCTTGTTTTTCTGAGAAGTCACTTGTAAATTTTGTCAGTTGCAGTTGCAGGTTTTTAGGCTTATTTTCTGGAGTTAAGTCGCTCATTTGGGCTTGTTTTGCAGTACATGTCTGTACTGTTATGAAAAGACTTCTTGTTTACACAATGTTGTATAGGTCGCCTGTTGGGCTTTTATTTTGGGCTTGGTTCTTTGGATTTGGTTGCTTGCTTTTATAGTGAGATCTGGAAACACTGACTGGAAGTTGCAGCTTGTTACTACAATACTTCAATGGCACTATAACGTTAACCTTCAATGGTCTGTTAAATTGACAGTGAAATTATTAAATTACATTTAAAAAACAAGTTTATGCAGCAGTTAAAGCTTTCCAACTATGCCATGGAAAACCAGAGAAGCAAACTGAAACAGATAGTATGTGAGTAGCATGTAGGCAGTATCAGATACAGTAAAACAGGAAGAAAAAGAAGGAGAAGAGGGATAAGAAGACATTTTTAAAATGTGTTTCTGTGTTTTTGTTACAGCCACAAATAAAATCTAGAATTTCCTCCAAATCAGCTCACAGCTTGGTTTCATTTCCACCTTCCTGCTCGCCTTTTTGAAAAAATAAACAGAGCTGCACAGTCATATTAATCACCGTGTTCAAGATAACATCGACCAGATTTTACACTGATAATATGAAACCACCTCAGCTATGTGTGCTCTAAAGCTGCAGATAAAGAAAAGCCCCCTCAAACCTTGTCCTCACCATTCTGTCACCTTGACCATAGAGGAGTGCAGGGCAAAGAGGTCTCAGCAAATCATTTACAGGTGCTAACTACTACTCTCAGTAGACTCAGCCAGTGTGTGTGTGTGTGTGTGTGTGTGTGTGTGTGTGTACACTCATACACACATCTGTATCTTATTAAGACAGATTCTGAAGATTCTGTTCTCTCTGTTGTTGCTGGAATGAGAATTTCTCTGCACACTATTCACCACCATATTCCCCTTGTGCACCCCTCCCCTACACCTCTCTGTCTTGAGGCTGACTGTCATACAAAGAGAGAGACACACACACATTCACACGCACACACACACCTAGCCCTGACCCAACCTTTCCTCCCTCATCGCAGATAGTGTAAAACAGGGGGTGAGCCAGATGGATCCCAGGCCTCGACACAAGCCTGTACCAGGGTGAATCAGGGAGCATCCCCTGCATATTTGCCCCCTGATTCACCCTCCAGCCTGGGGTGAGCTCATCCTGCTCACCCCCTTCTCCAGTCTCCCACGCACCCTGTCCCCTCCCTGCTCCTTCGTCTGTCTCACCTTTGAGCATCTCTCTTCTTTTCTACATTTTTTTAATAATCTTTTTTTTCTCCACACCAAAGCATGCAGTAATTTTTGTAATTTCCCTCTTATCACAACTCAATGAAACCTCTTTCTGTGACAGTTTTATTAGCTTTGTAAGGACCTCAATATTTATTTATGTCAAACAGTGTTTTCTATTAATGCAGTGTTGCCACAAATGCAAATGAGATGCAAAACAAAGATTAATATCGGAACATATGGAAGGATGTTTTAATTAGCAGGTAATTTGCAGGTTTGACACCTTTTAATCATTTCCATCTTTTAAGTGTCCTCATACCTTCATGAAAGCAAAGCTCAGTTTTTCTAATTTCACCACATTGTTCTTGAAATGGGAAAAAAAAGATACCTCTCTTGTCAAGAAAATTTTAAAAATATTTATATATTAAAAAAAAACACTTAATAAGCGTATGTACTCATCAAAGATGTTACTACTTTGTATTACAGCTTATGACTTATTCTCATAATGCCATTCTGATTCCTGCCAGAGAAGAGGACTTTCTTTATGTAATCCACACAAGGTAGTGAATGAACATGAATGCTGTTTTATCCTATATGTCTCTACGTTACTAAATAATGAGTCTTATTCTAATGGTTTAAAATTGAGGCAGAAACTTCATGGATGAATAAAGTTGCATAAAAACAAAAAACAAATTGATTTAGAAAATAGCTTTTTCTTAAAAGTAACCATTAATTGGTTGAAGCCAAAACTCAACTAAATTTTTTAAATTAAATTCTGAAGACAATGTACAAAATGCAACAAAAATATGTCAAAAAGAGTGATTTAATACCTGCCTTGTTTGGTACATAGGAAGAAAGAGAAAACTATTTTAATCCTCAATCTACTGAGAGGTTAGATTTCTCTTTGATTGATTACTTACAGCATTATTTAACGGCTATTATAATAATGTGTACCTCAACGCTTTTCCTATCCCTGACTTTATAATCTGCCCTGTCCTTATAAACAAAGCAAACCCACTCCATACTCTAAAAATGTTGACTCAACAAGTTTTTATATTTCTCAACAGGAGAATTCAATGTAACACTCAGCACTGTATACCAACAACACAGAATCCTGGATTATTCTGAAACTCTTTGGCTGCAAAAAGGATTTTGATGTCAGAGCCATTAACAACAAAGCTTTACCACTTTTTTAGATGGTAAGTAGCAATCTTGTAAGCAGCCGAGGAAGTAAACAGAGAGCAGATATTAGATGCTTTTATATTGCAGTCATGGATGTCTCTTGAGGCTGACTCAATCTCTCCTCACTTGTCAGCAACGTTTTATAGTCTCTGTGTAATTCACTGTATAGTAAATTGTAAAAAGCTGGAGGTCTTTTTTGGATTATGATAGCCAAATAATAAAGACAATAAGAATAATAAAATATAGGCACATAAATGTCCCCCTTAGTCTACTTCAATATTTAGTACATTGTGAGCTGTTGATGCAAAATTACACTTTAATGCTGCATTGTTGTTTTTTATGCATCATGTCCTGTTATCAAAACCCTGATGGGATGATAAAAAAATAAACCAAGCTTGTTTGCTCATGATGACTCCGATTTGCAAAGAAAGATGTTTCCATGATAACAAAACTTAAGTACCACATGAAGATAAATGGGATTCCTGTCGAGTTTGATTGCTGTTGTGCTATGGTAGTTTCAGCCGAACATGAGAAGATTTCCTGAATTTCCCACTGTTTAAATAATCAAGTGCAAACTAGGTATGGTTTGGATGAAAAAAGGGAAAGAGAAATACAAACCATTTCACCCTGCTGTAGTTTGTTGCAATTTTCAACTGGGGCCATGTGCTCCCCTCTGCTGCAATTTTTTCCGTGGCCCGTTTGATGGTGTATTCATCTCATCTAATGTTGTTACTCTGAAAGGCTGAATTGCTTTTGTGAAAAGGAATGAATTACGCATATTCACACATGTTGCACAGACACAAAGAGCACTTAAGAGAACCCCTGGAAGTGCTGCTGGAGGAAAAAGCAAAGTGATTGTACCTACTGTTCTCATTATTTCAATATGGCTCTTGCCTTGGAGTTTGACACCCAGATTACTTCTTCAAACCACTTTAATTTGAAGACACGCAAAGATTTGGTTTGAGCATAGATATAGGTACAGCTGCTAAACTATTTGATATGTTTACTCAAATGTTGTTGCTTTCTATGAAGGTTGAGGTGTAACTATTTCAGGTGGCACATCATAATAAATAAAATCAGATAATGACCAAAGCAAAACTCTCTCACAACTGCAGCTACAATTCAGTCACAGCATGAAGGTTAAAATATCTACCTGTAATGATCAGAGATTGTAATAACATGTAAGGAAATGTATTGCAGAAAATAGTTTATTATCCCAACTAAAGTTATTACTTACTCTACTAAAAACAGAATACAATGACTTGCAAAATCCTTTTAACATATATTCAATTGAATGAAATACAAAGACAAGACATTTTAATTGTTCAAACTGATAAACTTTTTTTATTTTATTTTGTTTTTCGCAAATATTGACTCATTTTGAATTTGATGCCTGCAACACATGCCAAAATAGCTGGTACAGGAGCATGTTTACCACAGTTTAACATCACTTTTCCTGTGCCACATGAAGAATAGAGGGTCACAGGCACTTAATGTTTGTTTTCAGCATTACCATTTATGTGCAGAGATTTCTCCAGATGTTCTGAATCGTTTGATATCTCGGACTGCAGGTGATGAAATCCCCAAATTGTTTGCAATTCCACATTGAGAAACATTGTTTTCGAACTGTTGGGCTATTTGCTCACGCAGTTGTTCACAAATTTGCCTCATCCTTGCTTGTGAATGACTGAGCCTTTCTGGGGTGCTTCTTTTATACTCAATAATGACACTCACCTATTTCCAATTGACCCGTTTACCTGTTAAATGAAAGGTGTTTTTTTTTTTTTTCTTTTTGTTTATTTGCATTCCCCAACTTTAACAGTATTTTGCCCCTATCCCAGCCTGGGTGTCAAATTCAATATTGGTGAATTTTTGCAAAAAGCAATAAAGCTTATCAGTTTGAACAATAAATCACTTTGTAGTTTATTCAATTGAATAAAGGTTGAAAAGGATTTGAAAATTGTTGTATTCTGTTTGTACAATCAGTGGTTATAATCTCAATATTGTGAGAGATCATACTGGCTATTTGAATTTATGGCCAGTCTTTTTATCTCGCTCTGGGGGTCATGTATGAGCGAATATTTAAGTTCAATAAATTTCAAGGCTGCACACACACTATGTTAAAATCTACAAATATCTGGAGTGCATAAGTGAAAACAGCTTCTAGTGACAGTTTGTTTGACACATCAGCAGCAAAAAAATGAGTTGTGATGTACATATATGTATGAAATACATATGCAGCCTTTGTGCATGAGATGATTTCTCTCTGCCCCCATTGTGTCTTGGAAAAGTCCATCAAATGATCCAGGGGGCTTGTTAAACGTACTGTACGTCTCAGGTAGAGAGAGAGGAGTGACCAAGCAGCGCAGCAGAAGAGTCATCACTCATTTGTGGATGTTCATGGTGGCTTTCCTGTGAAGGTGGGTGTGCCATTGTTTCTTCTGTGTGTAAGAGTGGTTCTGATGTGCTTTAACTGCAGACAGGCATTAAGCCCCTTGTGGGTTACAACATTTTTACAACACCTTCTTTCACATGTGTCTTTGCATTAGTCCAAGTGACAGTGTTTAAACACTTCTCTCTCTCTCTCTCTCTCTCTCTCTCTCTCTCTCTCTCTCTCTCTGTAACTGCACATTTTGCCAAATATAATTACGACTTCCCAGGGCCACTTCCCACTGCCGGGGCTGGCTCTCCCAGCAGGGGTAGATTGGGAGAAAATAAGGGCTTATTCAGTGGACTATAAAAAGAGCTGTAAACAATCCCACATTGTAGCTGCTGGGAGGAAACAGAGTTGGCAGCGTGGGGGACACACTCTGCTGTATTTGGCTGACTGGCTCTGAGGTCGGCTACTTGACTATCTGGTTAGTGGGGATTGCTGGGGGGTGTCCACAGTTTGGACATCCACTGTTGTCATAAGATCTCTGGCAATCTCTGCTGAGCATTGAGGCACTCTGTAGAGGAGGATGAAAGATGGACTTAAAGAAAATATACTTAACAGTGATTCTGTCTGATGCATTAGCTATTGTCCTGTAGAAGCTTAGTCCCACATACTCTGTTTCATACTCTGTTTAACTGTTACATAATGCTATTGTTAGCCACATTAAGACAGTCATTTAAGGCCAAGTATACAGCTGGGAAAGCTTCTTAGCAGCGTATAGAATTTTAGCCTTCTGCATCAGTCCCATGATGAAAAGAGGTGCTGATTTCATGACATTTTTAGAGCCACAATGGGTATAAGGAGTTTATGTGCTTATGAAAGTCCACTTAAACACAGAGTTGGAGGACAATTTAATATATTTAAGTTCAAGGTTTTGCAGACTTTGGCTTTATGGTAGTGCAAACTTATTTGTGAGTGTGTGTGTGACTGGGTAACTCAGGGAATTGTTGTTCCCACTGAGGAAATGCTGATGTGGTTTTCCAATGAAGTTGGGACATTTTGCAAAAGATGAATAAAAAAATGATTTCAATTATTTGCAAATCCAGTTTAACTTATACTCAGTTGAATACAATACAAAGACAAGGTATTTATCGTTCAAACTGTATTTGTTTTTTATAGGGTGTCTCTTATTTTGAATTTAATACCTGCAATGATTTCAGAAAGAGCTGGGACACGTGCAAGAAAAGACTGGGAAAGTTGAGGAATGTTAAAAAACAAAACAAAACAAAAAAACACACCTGTTTAGACACAAAAGACTTAATTGTTCATGAGCAAGAATGGGGCAAACTTAAACACTTTGTGAACAACTGCATGAGCAAATAGGCCAACAGCATGTAAGCAACAAGGCTGAAAACAAATATTGAATGCTTGTGACCCAACCCCCAAGATGGCACTGCATTAAGAACTGACATCATTGTGTCAAGGATATTGCCATATGGGCTCAGGGACACTTCAAAAAACCATTGTCAGTTACCACAGTTCATCAATACAGCTACAAGTGCAAGTTAAAACCAAAAAGTGAAAGCCAAATCTGAAAAACACCCAGAAATGCAGTCAGTTCATTTGAGATGGACTGACACAAAATGGAAAGGTGTGCTATGACCTGACAGGTCCATATTTCACACTGTTTTTGGAAATCATGGACGCCCTGTCTTCTAGGCCTCAGAGGACAAGAAAAATCTGGATTGTTATCAGTGCAAAGTTCAAAAGCCAGAATCAGTCACATTTTATTCAGGGACGTCCCTACTTATTTCAGCAAGACATTACCAAGCCACACTCTGCATGTGTTCACTTTGTAGTGAAAGATTGAGGGTACTACTTTATGTTATGAGGTTTAAGATTTGATTTCCTTAGAAACCTTTATTTTTGTGATGCCTTTTAGTTAAATTAGAGTAGACTGACCCACTCAGTATCAGTCGTGATCTTGTTGCATAAAGTCTCCAATGGCCTGGGATTAAAACTGTTAAACAGTGTAGCTAATGACCCTGACATTTGCTTCTAACTTCACTATATCAGCACATATACAGTGAAAGTCTTCAAGTTATGGAGTCAAAATAATCACTCTGAGTCTGTGTATGCTGTTTATTTATATGTTGTATTCATACATTATTCATATATGCTCTGCATCTGTGCAGCATTTCTTTGCTGCAGGACCAGAAGTTAAAGCATCACCTGTACATCAACAGATGCAGAGCCTGTATAGCTGCATTAATATGCATGCACAGTGTAAGTGGAGCATTTATATAGTGGCTGGTAACCACGTCCAGCAGCTAATAATTACGCAAAAGGCATTCGCCTGGTAATGGCACATAATTCCCCCCATCCAGATTCGACTCAGAGGTGTCCCTTTCTGTGGCATATTGATTCAGCTCTAATTGGAGTCTGAGCAGCAAAAAGTTTCACAAAGGTTACTGGCAGTGTTTTGTGTATGTGTGTGTGTGTGTGTGTGTGTGTGTGTGTGTGTGTGTGTATGTGTGTGCGTGTGTGTGTCAGAAAGAGAAATAAAATTGAGATTAGCTTTAACATTATATGCACATTTTTGATGTATGGTAATGGTATGGACTATTAGTCTAAATAAGAAAACAATACCCTTAAAATAAATACAGAGATGCATAAATCTGGTTTTAAAGAAGCGAGGTCACCGAATCAGTTTTAGTTGTATTTGTGTGTTAGTGTATCTGCTGGATAAACACAAACACACACACACACACACACACACACACACATGCACACATACAGATACACATGCACACTAGGCACCAACCCAATGATGAGCAGCTCATTAAAACAACCTATGTGTTTTTGCCAAGTCCTCCCAGCTTTAGGGACGTTATTCAGCTATTCACACCTCTATCCAGAAGCCGGGGATATCGTTTACCGTCGCACAGCTCTGAGGAGCCACTTATGCGTGAAAGGCAGATGTGTTTGTACTGTAAACAAGAGAGAGGAGACAGAGAGTGGTGCAGAGCCATGCCAAGAGATCCTCACTGTCTGCCAGGGGGCTGCAATGCTAGACTTCATGAAAAAACATAGACAGGAACAATGCCTTGCATGGAGGCATCACAATTCATGTTTTCAAGCACTATTTTGACAGTATTTGCCAAGTGGTGCACATTTATATGCTGGCAAGGACATTAAGAGGCATGCTCTCAGCATGACAGCAGTATCTGAATATGTTTCCCATTTTTTTTAAATAAGAGCACCAAACATTACATCATTAAAGCACACACCTCCCAAAGAATCTGTGTCATACCTCTTGGTCAACTTTGGTTGTATATTTCTCATAATTATTTTTTTCATCTTACCAAACATCACTCAGAAGTTTCCATCCTTCATTTCCCTACTTCAGAAAATTACTTTGCTTGTCCTGATTTTATGCATTTACAACTTACAACTTATTTACAACTAGGTATAAAGAATCTCAAAGAGCGTGTCATCTCTTGGGCGTCTGTCTGTTTAAAAAATAAATTGCTACACTTGCACCTGGTCTCCTCTACTTGTAATCAAGAGAAATAACATAATGATAAAAACCTGTTGACTCTTTGATTTAATTATTATTATTGTTATTATTTTTGATAAATATATATTTGTTGCCTTTTGTTCATTGTCTTCCTGACACAGATGCTTTTGTTTTTACAGTGGGGTTATAGTAAGAGTAAAACTTTATAAATTAACATCTTGACTTTGTGACTGCATAGTTTGACTTGTGTATATATGGGTTACTGAACAGCATACCAATTGTCTGTTCTCTGAAATAGTTTGAATAAATTCAGTATGAGATTTGATTAAGCCCTCTGAAACTTTCAGAAAATATTTGAAAGAAAGGAAGGTACTTAAGTATTCAGTCCGGTCACATTTCCATGGCAGGCTCACATTTCTGCTTTATTTATTAATAAAGCAATTATTTGTGACTTTTTGTTATACTTCAGGGTTTGAAGTACCCATAAATTTCAATTAATAAGTGCTGCTCAGTGGTCCTGAACCTCACAGCATGGCCCTGACAGGCAGTCTTGGGCCATTATCCATTATGGATAATTTTGGGCTGATATTTGACCTCACAAGTCTGCGAAGAATTATTGTGTGTATGAGTAATTGCTCAAACTTTGTGCACACAAAATAAAAGGTTGGGACACAGGAAGAAGAATTTTTGAATTTCTCTAGACCTTGTTGGATATAAATCCCTTGTTTTCTTCACTTTTCTGATTGAAGATCCTGCTGTTTTTTCTTAAAGAGGTCTGTATCCTATAATAGAAACAGATAACTTGTCTCAGTAGGTGCAAACTTAATTGATAGTATCTTCACAATGCTCCTACAGTTTGCATTCTTGGTGAGAAAATGAATTTGTCAATGTTTTGGGAATAGGACGATGTGTGAGTTTTTCCTTGTATGTGCGTTTATCTGCACTCATGTGTGTATGTTTGTGACTGCATATTAGAGGGACTGAGGGGTGAAAGGTAAAAATTATATAAACAAATTGCATAAACAGCAAGCAGAGTGCATCAACAAAGAAGGTATGTGTGAATGGTGATTGTTTCTGTTCTGTGTCTGTGTGCATGTGCATGCATGTGTGCGTGTGTGTCTATGAGTCTGTGTGTGTGTGTGTGTGTGTGTGTGTGTGTGTGTGTGTACTCCAAGCTCTCTACACAAGAACTTGTGTATGAGAGTCAGTGCAGTGTGCATTTAGTGTTAATGAGACTGCACACTTGCTTGTATGTGTGTGTGTGTGTGTGTGTGTGTGTGGGTATATGAGTATACACACATCTCATCTGCATGGCGCCATGCCCCATCGCTTCCATTGGGGTGTGTGAGAACAAAGACTTTCCATTTCCAGCGCTGCTGTGCCTGCAGGGAAAAGCCTGATCATAATTAGCTGAATGATGAGCCTCTGCCATGCACCGCACAGCAGGCCTGTGGCTGCTGCTCTGCAGCACCCCTGTCTTTTTCTCCCCGTCTCTTCTCTCTATTTCTCCATTTCTTCCTCTCTTTCTATTTATGGCTTTCTCTCTCTATTCATTATCTCTTGCATGTGCCTTGAATTCCTCACTATTTATCCTCCCTTCTCTTTTTTTCAGTCTGACGTTGTGCTCCTCTCTTTCTTTGTGCTTTTATCATTCTGTCTCTTTATTTAAAGCAGACCTGACTCACTTTACTTCTTTTCTTTAAGTCGCCATTCCGCTTTTTTTCTTAAAATTTGAGGACCCAATGTTTTAGTCCACCTTGTTTTAAATGTGTAAATAGTTTTTTTTTTAAGTTTTTTTGCTGTATTTGAGGAAAATTGCTGCTTGAATGGTTTATAGTAAAGGCTTTAGCTATGAGACAACCGAGTACTGAATCATTTTATGTTTCCTCTACATATTGTTGTGTTGATATTTTTCTCATATCAGCTTCATGTAACAAGGAGAAGTTTATTTACTGACATTTTATTCATACCATATTCTCCAAGCTCATTCTTTCATGTCAAATTCCAGCAGAAATCTCACTAGCTCACTTTAAAAACCATTCCACCAACAAGAATGCAGTAAAAATATAACATGTTCCAGAAACAAGTCTTTGAGATTTACCCCACTTCAACTGATAAGACACTTTCAATTTGTGTCTCCTCTCCTCCCTGGATCTTATCAGTTAATTCAGTCCAGCCATAATTCTCTACATCCTAATATGATTTGTTCCCCATGTTTACAACTCAAGCAGCCCTGCTTTCCTCCTCACCTCCAGGGTTGATTGTTGCTATGTTTGTTGACTGTGCTATCATGACTGAGGGATCAGCAGCGTTTCATTATGTCAGGGATTAATAATGACATCTGTTCTGAGCCAAACAGCGCAGCCCCTCCTCAATAAAAGTGAGAAGGTAATAAAGGCTCCACTGGCTAACAGATGAAGGGATACTGTAAAATAATTTGAGAAGTGTTTGACTCCAGTAGAAATCCCTGCATCTGTTCAGCATCTGCACGGAGAGACAAGTAATGCTTTGGCTCAGAAAAGTGTTGGTGTTTGATGTAAGTGCTGCGAACTCCTTTTAAGGGCATGTTTTCAGTTTGTCTTATTGTGTCCAATTATTAGTTGACGTATGATCCTAGGTTCAAATAAACCTGACTTTTTGTGTTAAAAGTAAGTTATCTTTTGAAATAGACAAGAACTGTTTGTGTTTTTGTGTGAATCTAATATTGTAAAGACATAACTTAAAAATAATGTTTAAAAATGTGTTATTTGTATTCATTATTTTTGGTTGTTTATTTTGTTTTTCCTGTTTTTATTTTATTTTGTTTGTTTGTCACTGGGTTGTTTTTTATTTTGTTTTGTTTGCTTGTTTGTTTTTTAACAAAAAGAAATAGAGGTCCCCACCAGGTAGGGCAAGTCGTATTTTCCTTTGTTGGTCATATGCATTTCTTATACAAGACGTGTGTGTGACATGCAAGTTTGTGTGTGTGTGTGTGTGTGTGTGTGTGTGTGTGTGTGTGTGTGTGTGTGTGTGTGCGTGCGCGAGAGTCTCTGAGATCGCCTCTCTGCCGCTCTCCCTCACTCTCACCCACACACCCACTCACCCTCACACACACACACACACACACACACACACACACACACACACACACACACACACACACACACACACACACACACTCTCTTCCTCTCTCTCCTTCTAATTTCCTCTCTGTCTCTCTCTCTCAGTGTACCACAACAGGCTGGGCAGATGGCAGCCCCTCGGCCCGCCGTGCCAGGAAAAGCATGTGAATTAAAGGTTATACCCAGCAGGTTTGAAGAGCTGCCAGCACCGTCGCGGTGCGGCAGAGGGGGGGACCCAGCCCACCTGCCTCCCAGGCTCGGGGACATCTGGTTGGGGTTTTGTGGAATGATGAGCGTGCTCCACCACCACTACCGCCACTATGAGCTGCACGGCGCCGAAAGGAAAGGAGAAGCCATCATCTGTTCGTTTTTTTAGCTCGCAAATGAACAAATGAGCGGGTGTCCGTCTGTCTGCTGGTTGTTGTGTGTGCACATGTTAATCTGTGTAAGTGTGTGCATGTGTGTGAGCAAGCGTGACTTGGAAAGGTGTTGACAAACTTAAAGTTATTTCTTACTCTTCTTAAAACAAAAAAATATAAGAAAGAAAGACAGAAAGAAAACATGCAGCCTGAAAACTCTCCAATAGAAAAGTCTATTTCCTAATGGATGTAAATTTTATACCTCCAGGCCGTTTCAAACTAGAACCTGACAAATCTTGGCTGAGGTTGCCAGGTCTATGAATCAGTTGCCAGGTCAGGCTGTCTGTAGATGTTGACTGAAACAGACATGTCAGTGGTGAAGGCTTAACAATACAGCCTGTCTCAAATCTGCCCTTAATTCCTTCCCAATATGTTTCCCCTTGTTTGCTTTAGCTTGGAGCGGAGTGAAACATTAGGACCCCAAGTAGCTTCGCAGATGTTGCAGCATATTTCTGGACCTGCCAGCACACAGAAGCTTTATCAGGGAGCGAGACACATTACATCCACCTCAGGGAGCCACTGACAGCAGTGATTAGAGGGGGAGTGTTTGGAATGGCCTTTGGTTTGTGAGGTTTTAAAATCACAATATTGGATAACACTTCAGGGCCACAGTTGCTAAGGTTAGTTAAGTTTTAAAAAGTAGTTTGGGCATTAATACTGACTGTCAACAAATTTGTAATTCCAAGACAAGAACCTTTTGTGAGCCTCACGAAGTTTGGTAAGAAATTTTTGACTTTGCAACTCTTGTGCACCACAAGAATACATGCAAATTATTTTTTTTCTTGGAATTTTATTTCTTTAATGAAACAGATACCTTCAAACTGAGAGAATTTTTCCTTATGACTGCTTTTTGAGAAAATATAGCAATTATAATGCATTCAGAAAGGCTAATAAAGTATGATAGATGTGGTAGACCAAGCTCCACATGAGGAATTTGATTAAAAACGTGATCATTAGCATATATTACAGCCAGACAACTCACATTAGAATTGTTTGTTTTGGCAGCAGATGCGTGCTATATGTTGGCGGCCAGGCTCCAGCCTCATCACCTCCCTGCAGATAAGTCTACACATAGACATAGAGGAGTGATGAGCAACAAACATATTGACACAAGCCTTGAGCCTGCTGGTGGATTCTGGGTAAAAATGGGGATGAAAGAACAAGCAGCAATATGAATGCAGAGATTTTGACAGGCAGAGGGAGAAACGAGAGATTCCCTCAGTTTGAATAGGCCGCCAAGTTGAGCAGCAGAGGATGTGACTGGGAGATGGTTATGACAAATGGTATGTGACAAGTACAACAGCGCAGCTCAAGTTGTCTGCTTGAACTAGCTCGCAGGTGTTGCTCCATTTGCATAACTTGCATTGCTATAATCCTGTGAAACTTTCATTGTAGTTTATGGACAGGCTCTATACTCTGAAAACCTTTGAGAGCCATTGGGAAGAAAACCATAACTGAGTCTTGGATAAACCTATTGGTCAGTTAACTCATTTTCAGCATGAAAGCAGGGGTCGGGGTGGTGGTTCGTTAGCAAAGTAGTTTTAGAGGGAAGTAGCAAGAACAGCTGATGAACCTGCCTTGAACTAATGCAATGCTCAATTTTTTGCACACTATACAATTTTTTTTTTAAAAACCCCAAAACAATCAAAGAGTTAAAAAGCAATCCAGCAAGAGAATCAAAGAAAGTGGAGGAGTTATAATCTGTTATCTCCTGTGTGAGACACGCGCCTGGTTTTACTGCTCTTGGAAAACAACTCATGTGACTTGTATGTGACCCCCTCACTCTAGAGGTCAAAACCATCAGTGATGTCAGAGGAAAACCAGATGCCTGCTTAAGGTGTTAATGACTGCTCAGCCACAAACTCAACACTGAAGCTGAGTGTCTGTGACCATTTGTGTGTGTGCATGTGTGTGTCTGTGTGTGTGTGTGCTTATTTTGCTGGAAAACTATCAACATACAGGAAGTGGTAGGAGGTGTGGGGGGGGTTAGTGTTGTTAATGTGTTAATGTGCTTATCTGATTTAATGGACTTGGGTGCCTTCACAACAAGCCAGTGTTCCCTTTCTTTGTTTGTCTTGATAACACCAAAACTTCCCTCCCTTACACACACACACACACACACACACACACACACACACACACACACACACACACACACACACATGCACACAAAACTCTGAGCTGCATGTTAAAGCACCTCCTAATGTCTGGCTCTCTAGACACAACGCTGGACTCCCTCCCTCCCTGCCAGCTGCCAGCTCCTGACCCCATGATACATCCTCCTCCACATGGCCCACACAGCTGCTGCAGAGTCTACACAGTGTAGACTGCTAACACACACAAACACAACAGGCGTGGGTGCGTGGGCCGACAAAAACATGTATGTTGGCATTGTCAGTTAGACACAAACACTTTCAACAATGCACACACTCATGCTATGAATTAAATGTTAGAAAAACCATACATGCTGTTGTTATTAAATGCACAAAACACACATAAAGTACCGCCCACAAACAGATGTGTGCCCCTCACATCTCAGAAATACATCTTCAACCACTTACTACGTCTGTTTGAAGGTGCAGAAAGCAGAGAGCAGCATCCTGGACACCATGCTATTGTTCCATCAACTCTGTTAAAGTACTCTCACAACTCTCCTGAGTACACCCCCTCTCCCTTCTCTTTCTTCTATTCAGATTTGTCTGTAGAGTTATACAGTGTGGGTTTCTTTTGCATGAGAGAATGACAAATTATTGGACAGCAGGTTGATGGGAATAGCATGAGAGAGTGATTTGTGGCAGATGATTGATTTTAAAGACATGCTGGGTCGTGGAAAGTGTTTGGGTGTATCATGTTGTCAGTGGCTTGTCAAGGTTTTTTTTATTACTTCTGCAGAACTCGAGTTTTCAAGGCAGTAAATTGTTGCAGGAAAGAAGAAAAAATGGGAATAATGATACAATATTTTCACGTTTGTTTAAATATTGCAGCCTGTGGCAATTTACAGGCAACTGCTTTGATTTTAATATCATTCCAGCATACCTGACCCTGCCCGGGGGTTTGTTCTCTCTGTAAACACACACATACACAACACTCCATCACCACTTCACCCAGGACAGCAAACAGCCTGTAAATAGCACCCATGGCGCTGTACTGTCTGTTGCCATCATCAGCAGATGTCACCTTACACTGGCAATGCCAAGTTTGTCATTAGGCCCAGCACCTTGAGGCCGTTTTCTCCTGAGTCGACCTTAACCCTTTGTGGATGAACTTCTGTACCACTACAGCATGACTTATTTCTGTCATTTTTTCATTTCTCCTTGGAGTGGCTGTGACACAGCACGTAGTTTATGACACAGCTGGCTGGAATCAAATTTCTAGCCCAGGGACATGGGAGCAAATTCATCTGGTCTTGGCCTCTGGTACGCCAACTTAAGGGTTTCAACCCAGTCCCTGAAAATTTATGCTTGAAATTTTAACAGATCCTTTTTTCCTTTATTCGTTTCGTGTTTATGTTCTGAACTGCTCTCATGGTGGCGCTCAGAAAGGGAGTGTTTGGTTGTGGAAAAGGGCAGCCTAAGGGTGAGTTATCAGCATCAACAGGCTCCCTGCTTATAGTGAGCCTGGTGGGCGTCAGCGTAGTGCCAGTGGGCTCACATGATGAAAACCAGACCAGGACTGGAGCTGAAAGGTAAAGCACTAGAGAGATGAAGGGATAGAGGGGAGATGATATACAATGGGGTGTATTGGAGAGGGGATTCTTGGAATGGATAAGAGAAATAGGTACAGATGAAGGAAATGTGATAAACATTTGCTGACTTGGAGTAGAGTGGAGTTGGGTGGGATAGATTTGGGAAGCTTACAGCAGGATGCTGTGGATCTTTTATCTCATAGTGTGTAATGGAAACAGGAGAGCGGATGGATCGTCTCAGTGCTTTGGAGACATCATTAGTACAGCTTACACACACATTTAACAGCAGTAGTCGTCAAACAAATTTGATCTCTTACTTGTTTGAACACCAAAGAAGAAAAACAGCTTGAGCCTTGAAAAATGTTGCATACAGATTTAGTGTAATCGTCTTCCTGCTTCTCCTGATCATATCCAGTTGCTGCTGGAACAGAAACCATCAGCTGTGCTTCATCATTGAATCTGTGGAGGAAATACTTATAGTTTGCTGTATTTGGAAATAATTTCATTTTTTTTGGAGCTCTATGGTTTATATTAGGGTGACCAAACTTCCTCTTTTGCTTGGACATGTCCTCCTTTTTGGTGGTAAAATTATGTCCGGGGGGGACTTCATAAAATTCCCCAAAATGTCCAGGTTTTTCTCAGCTTGTTCTACAGACCTAAGCTATTCAAAAGGAAGTGCTGAACTGGGCTACTGGCATTGTTCTGATGAGCCAACCTGTCACGATCTTGAGCATGAACAAAAACATGCTCTGACTGCTTGGCTGTGCACTCAGACAGAAAATGCTCTAGTAGAAATGCACTTTTACACACCAACTGCCGATAAAATGTAAAATCTCTCTTTATCTTGTGGTCCGGTGTCAAAATTGCTTTTTAGCCCATATTATCAAATGTTTGGACAAAAAGTCAAAATGTTGAGATCAAAAGATAAAATTACGTGAGAAAGCCAAAATTCTGCGGTAAAAGTAAACATTATGAGAGAAAAAAACTGAAAATATCTGAGCTTAAGTCAAATTTATGATATGAAAAGATAACATTTTGAGATAAAAAGTCAACTTTTAAGTTAAAGGTCAAAATTTGAGACCGCAATTCAAAACTTTGAGTTGCAAAGTGAAAATTATGAGGGAAAAAAGTCAAAATTTTGGGGCTAAAAAGTCATAGTTATGAGATAAAAAGTCAATATTTTCAGATCATAAAGTCCAAATTCTGACACAAACAATCAAAATTTTGAGATGAATATTAAAAACTATGTGACATAAGTTGAAGTTATAGATTATTGAAAAGGAGCGTTTTAAATAAATGTATGGGTTATGGAGCTACTTTGCCGCCTTCGAGTAACTTTTGGTATTTTTGCGGTTCCTCCACGAGGCTGGGTAGAGGGTCCTCTATTTGGGTTTTTAGAATATGGTCACCCTAGTATATGTTGCAACTAGGCGTTGTGTCTCCTAGTCACTTTCTACCAGATTGTGTGAGAAAGTTACTTAAAGACTGATATTTTGCATATAATTGCAACAGTGAAAGCCATATCTACATCAGATGCATGTTGAGTGTGTTAGCGGAGGACAGTGTGTGACAGAGTGCAGGTGTATTTCGGCAGCTGCTTGCTATCAGGCGAAGAGGTGGTGCGTACACACAGCACTGACAGGGAGGCCGGGACAACAAAGTGCTGTTGATAAGAAATGGAGACAGAGGGTCACATGAGGGACGGCTGGCTGTGAGTCTGCTTCACTGAATAAACACACATCAAGATACATACACGGACACACCTACTGATGACACACAAACACACATGTGCTGCACTGTACAAATCATGGTGTCTCAAGCAGTACTAAGCCAGTTCACAGCAAAAGTTCAGTTCACAAAGGTTTTAATGAACTATTTCACATTTATAGCTCATTATTTCAAAATTTGCACTCAGTTTAAAACCCTTCTCAAGTAAAATTTCCTCTAAAACCTAAATCCCAAGAACTCAATCACTGGTATCTCCAACACTAGATGAATTATTTTATACCGTACTTTAAAATCATAGACAAGTTTTAAGTTTAACAGCCAAGAAAATGTAAATTAAACTAGAAAAAAATCCTCAGCTTTGAAAACTTTAATGCAAACGTAAATTTATTCTTCACCTAGGACATTTAACCAAGAGGGTATTTAAACTTCAGATTTGCATTTGTTCAAGTGAGCCTATCTTGCAAGCAATATAACTGTGTATTATTAGTATTTTACCTCTGCGAACAGAAGAGCAAGAGTATGTATATGTGTGTGTGTGTGTGTGTGTGTGTGTGTGTGTGTGTGTGTTTGTGTCCTTGTGAGTGTTTGTGTGTTAGGTCTCTTGGGATGCATCTGACTTATTTCAGGACAAGCTGTTAAATAAAACTGGGTTACTCGAGGAAAACGGCAACAGGGAAACCACATTTTATAGTGTGAAATACAACTTCAGGGACACTGTGCTCAATGTGCAAACATCTTGTGAGCGTAGAGATCCCCTGAGTGTTTTTATTCTTCTTGGCATGCAGGAAGTTAACATCTCGATTTTTCTAATGCAGTACAATGGTCCCTCTTCCCAAAGCAAGGGCTCTGTATTCGAGTTTAATTCTAACCGAAACTGACAATGAAGACATATTGTATAAATATGGGACCACTGAATGGAAAATAAAATCAAAACACAAGCCATTCAAAGAGTTAAGAAGGGCTTAGAGAGAGAAAGTGCTGCCATGACCATAATTCTTCATGCTACAAGCAGCTTATGGAAAAAGAAGGGGGGAAACTCGCCAGAGTCCTCAGTCTAGCCGAGATATTCAACAGTCCAATAAAGGATTTGTTTCAATTTGACGAATGTCCAAAGTTAACAGAATGACTCAGATGTCTTTTCTTTTAGCTTCTTGCCTTCTAACTGTATTTGTGCTACATTAAATAAGATACTAAGTAGGAGGGTGTACAGGGGTTAAAAGGGCAACAAAGGAGGAAGAAGGAAGTAAAATGAGAGCCCAAGTCGGAGTTCATAGAAAAGCAAATCTTCATGACACTCAAGCACATATTGAATGTTTCTTTGCCAATTGCAGAAGTGATGCAACAGATACACATTTTGGTAAAAGGCAGTCAGCAGATTCAGCATCACAAGCACAAGTTAATCCACCATTGTCTTTGTTGTTGTTGTTGTTCAGTTTGCCCGTGGTAAAGTGGGTAAATTATTTCCGAGAATAGTTACCACCTGGACCACAAAGACAGCAATCTATGAAATATATTCAGTTGTGCTTGAAGATAAAAAAGTGTTCCTTTCTGTAAAGCCAATTCAGAAGTTTAAACAAAACGTGCCCCAATCTTCTCTCATGAACCACTCTGAAACAGCTTTCACATACCCAACTAAAACAGTGTGGCTTCACCCTCCAGTCTTTGTGCCAGGTTTCTCAGCTTGCCCTGGTTTCTATCCAGCCTAACATCCACAATAATGCAGCAGATGGCGGCCACATGGGTATCCCGTATAAATGAACTATCCCACTGTTCAAACTGTTTACATGCACATGTACAGAACTTTTAAAGGTTCACAATGTAAAAAAAATCATCTACAAGAGGCACCCGTGCACTACTTTCTCCTGGCTATACACGGAAAGCATTCCTCTCCTATCTTGGTCCATGCAAGCTGCGAAGCCGCCCAGCCAGCCTGCTCTCCATCACGTCGCTGTCACAAGCTCAGTCAGCAGCTCCCCACTCCTAATTTGCTGCCCTGGAGTGAGCGAGCGGCAGTCTGGCTAGTGTTAAACCACCAAATGATAAGATCCAGGTCCTCTCCCCTTGAAGTCTTCATTTTTTACGTGCAAACCAATGAGGTCTTTTGTTTGAGGCCTGGCGATGACTGTTTGCAGACACACACAGACATCAACATGTTGTTGGTTACATCATTACTAATAGTCAGATGCAGGGGAAAACATGACTGAACACACACTGAATATATACATGAATACCAACACGCAGATTCTGCCACCACCACTTCCTCCAAGTGAGCAGAAAAGATCTATGACTTGTCTGCAGCTTGACGCCCACTGTTGTACCTCAACAATCCCTGGTACATTTAACAGATAGTGTGTGTATTGTGGCAGGGATCAAATCTGGTACAGCTCATGGTTGTGGATTGCAAGAAGGCTGCCACATGTATAATCAGCCAGACGCTCCTGAAAGACACAAAAAAGGATATTGGGTGCATACTGAGTGGTATGTGTATTATTCAGATTCTCTCTATGTTCTGTTCCTTCTCTATATGTGGCTTACATTTGAATCACTTTGGTTCAGAATCTTCTATTCTGACTGACTTACTGATTTGATTTACAAAGGATGAGCAATCTTTGATTTAATAACTGCAATCAAAGTTGTAGAACAATGTGAAGTCCCACAAATCTCCAAAGACTGCAGTAGACATATTGGCTCTAACTAATGGGTACTGCAGTCTCATACGGTACATTGATTTGAAATAGGATTGACTGATTGGTTTACCGTTTGCATGGGGAAAAGTTTAAGCTCCCACCAATCAGCTGAATGTTCGTTAATCAGTTCCCATAGGAAAGAAAGTACATCGGAGCAAAGTGAGACAGGGGAGAAAGAGAGTGAGTTGCCTGCGGCAGCTCAACATCCTCTGACTGCATAATATTATAGATCTGTTTTTGCTGCCTTTGAGTGACAGCTGACCAACTTTGTCAGCTACCTTGCAATAGCACAGCACTCCTACATATTTCACAGACCCATATCAATGACCTTCAGTTTCAAACGCCGGACCAAAATATTGACTGAAAGCTTCCTTTTATCAGGTGCCAGTCTCAGAGAATTTCCATCTCAGGAAGCATAATGCAGAAAACATGACAGGTCAGGCTGTCCAGAGCCTCCATGAATCACCCAACACAGGAATCTTTGAACCCTCATGTTATTTCATTGCTAGCTGATGAAGTAGTCACAACTTGTGAAGTGGGGAATCTTGTTTGACTTGGCCACGCTTCCGTGACCTCGGGAAAAAAATCACAAAACCATGTGTAAAACTCTCCATGCATCGTAAATCTAACCAGAACTTTTGTTTCTGACAATACCTGTTTGAATCAAAGCGTAGAGGAGCCAAAATGTCATACGGTATCCTTGTAAATATTTGAACTCAAAAAGAGGAACCCTTCTTATAGTAAAGTGGAACCTTTCTTATCACTGGATGAGAAATCCAGGTTGTCGAAGGGTTCTGTTCCTTCGCTCAACAATGGAAGTCACAGCAGACAAATGAGGGTCAGCATCATACGTCTGGAAAATATAGAGCTCAGTAAGTCTACCTCCAAATGCTTCCAAATAACTCCATCACTGTCTGCAGCAGTGTCTGTTTGCCCACATCTGTCTATTCATATCTGTCATGTCTGTCCCTTTTTCCTTGTCACCACCCGTCTCTTGTGCTTTTTACGAGCAGTAATTCTGCTTCTGTTTCGTTTTTTTGACTGCTGCCAACCTGATTCTTCTGCTTTTCTAACCTCCTCCCTCAGTCTCTCCACTCTCCAAGATCCAAACATGTCAGTCCTCCTAAAAGAGTGTCCAGAGGTCCCCAATGAGGTTACACTCACAGGGTCTGTTTCAACTCCAAGGGTGTCTCGAGACCACATGAATGCTTTGAAAGTGCTCTTACATAGATTAACAAGCGAAGTCCTAACTCTGTTTCTATCAACCGTTCGAACATGGCTCACACATCCAAGGCTGCCAGAGAATTTATTTTAGTAATGAGATGGAGAGATGCCCTGCACATATCACAGCTTGGGCTTTGATTTATGCCGCTGAATGAGGTGATGCCGTAATTTGTGCACGAGGGGAAAACACACAGCCATTTAGTGATGGGATCCAGCTCTGTTCAGTGGCTCTTTCCCAGCCCATCTGGCTTCATTTACCATCCAGTTGGAGTCATACACGAACATTATACTTGGCTGTCTTTGTTTTTATTGGTCAGCCTTGATTTATGACCATCAAAGTCGAAAATAATTGGCTGACACTGGATGTCTTTTATAAGTTGTGTTCAGGGGGCAAAGCCTCAGCGGCAAAAAATGGTGGAAAATGAGTGAAAACAGAAGGAATGCATGACGTGATGCTTTGAGAAGGAGCAGCAGAGTCTCTGCAGCCGAGCTTCCACTTGTGTATTTTTATAACAGGCGCCTTCTTGGCCAGCTATGTATGGTCGTGCCAAGTACTTGTGTACACAGAGTTAGCCAGGTCATGTAAGTTGTAGATGAGAAACATTTTTGCCAGCATAGGTTCAGCAGTTAAAGGAAACAGAAAAGCACAGGATTATGGTGTTTGTACATTGTTCAGTACTTATGGTATAACTCATCCATAAAAACAACTTTTAAACTAATTTTTTGTCTGACTACTGTCATTAAATACAGAGATTTGAGGCTTAAGTCATTAGGATGATTTAAGGAAAGGATAAAATGTAACAAAATTTATGGAAAGCATCTAGCATAAGCTTTAAGCGTCAGTTCAGAAAGTGATAGATTAGCCTAGCTTTCTAATTTTCTTTCACTCGTGACAACCAGATTTCAACTAATTGTTGTAGTAACACAGTTCCTTGTTAAGCCTTCTTTTTTCCTCATTTTTTTTGGAATTCCCTGGAGAGGACTCAGGGTTATATGAAAAACATAAATAAATAAAAGATTATTTTATTAACGTGTTTGTGTTTGATCAATTAGCTGATTGGTTAGTTACTTAGTTCACTGACTGATCATCCAACCAATCAGTTAAGTGGCTGCTTGCTTGAATGCTTAATTAGTTTTATTTGCTTTGATTGATTTTTGATTTTACTGATAAACTGATTCCTATCACCATTACCAAGGAAAAAAACAAAATCCCAGCATATGTTTCAAGTATGCAGTCAAATCAATCACTAAAGTAGTGGTAGGCTACTACAATTTGTAAAATTATGTCAATTAAAAGTTCAATTCTTTAGTCTTTCCAGATGTCAACATACATTTTGAAGGTTTAACTCTGACTTTAATTCTTTTTCAAACATTTAAAAAATATATACATCATCAATTCATTGAGGCAGAATTGAAGCATTCTTTGCACCTTTGGTATCATCACCTCTAGTCTGTTTATTGTCTAGTGCTGAATCATTTTGGCATTAATTCATTGAGCCACATCAATGATCATAAGACAGAATACTCTTTGAAGTAGCTAATTAGTGCATGTACCTCATTTTAAGAACAATTACCATGTTTGACAGATTTTATTAGTTCCTGCAATTTTAATCATCATCACGTTCAAATGCAATTTGTATGTGGAAGAAAACGCAAACATACTAAAAAGTCTCCAGGAAGCCCTGTGGTTTATTAGTTTCAAACTTTCTTTCAAAACACATTTTTAAATTATTTTCCAATAATTTGCTTAAGTTTTGTTTTTAATGTGCAATATTCTCTTGAAGTCTGCAAAACAGCCTTGAAAAGTCAAACTAAATGAAGAATAGCATTAAGTTTTATTCAGGAATGTGAGAGAGGCTTGAATAGCAAAGGGGAATAAGACAGAATGAGAGCAGATGAGCTGAGCCCAGCAGCTAGAGTGATTTTATTTCTTCTGCCTCCATCGTATTTTAGTTTTTGGAAGGCAGCCTAAAAATGTGCCTGTCGCAGATGTTTGGACAGAAGGTGTTTGCATGCTGTTCATTTATACACTGCCATACGGGACACAGTATGACCACCACAATAACCAGTAAGTAACACTCTCCATGTGCACAACGCCTCGCCAACTTCTACCTTCTGTTTTTGGAAACAACGTGTACCCCCGTGGATTGAAACGTACCTTGAAGCTTCTGACTTGCCCCGCCACTGCTGATCATGGTGCTGAGACGGTAATGGATTTTTCATTGTTAAGTTCGGTTTGGGAGGTAAAACAAACAGCTTTTATTGAGGTTTTACCAAAAGACTCTTTGTGAATGTGTGCACAGGTGCAAACGTCTGTGCATGCACAGATTGCTGCAGACCAGAGCTTGTCAAAAACTCCCACACATTCAAACTTCTTCTTCATGACATGGAAGCTTTGTTCTGCTATGCTCTACTGCAGAAAGCTTCCCCGGCCATCTGTCATTCTACCCATGAAGGTGAACAGACTGTGTGCCTGAACCAGATCCAAGTTTCTCATGCTACCACTCCCACTACATATTGACGGGGTACAGTGTCAGTATCGCCAGATTTATGCTGCATATTCATCACTTTCGGCAGTTTGTCAGAGTTCTCCCTACTATCAACAGCTCTGTGCTGCACTCAAATGACCCCAGATATACATATTCAAACATCCAGAACACCACAGTCTGATTTGTTGATCATCCAGAGTAACGAATGATAAAAATACAAAGTCAACAACATGAAATCTGCAGTACAGAGGACTGAATAACCTCTGTGTAGTAACAGCATATATGTGTCACCCTCACAGAATCATTTGTCATGTGTTTGTTTGAACCCTCTATCATCACATACGAAAACAACACATCTGTACATTCATCATCCCACCAGTAAATAGGAGATGAGGCAGACTGAAGCAGTCCTGAACATATGCTCTTTATTTTGATCCTCGATACATAGTTTCCTGCTATAAAATCTGGAGTTACTTAGAGAGAGAGAGTTGCGGTGTGGTCATGAATGTGGCTCCAAGCCCTTATACTCTTGCACAAACGCTGCGTGTGGGATCTACAATTCCCCCAAAACAAAAGCATCATTTTGAGGCTGGGAAAATGTATGGCTCTGTGAACAAAGGTTTAAAGTTGTATTTTAAAGCCTATTTTTATCAACTACTCTACTGGCCCAGTTTCATACAGCTAAAATCTGTAGAGCTCCAAACTCCTCTTTGCTTTTATTAAGTTTTAAGATTTATGTTTATGTTTAAGAAAAAGAAGAACTGACAGTGCCACTACTACTGCATGTCATGTCTCTAACCTATACTGATGAAATCAATTTTGACAGTGGTTCATTTCATAGTTTCACCTGGAGAGATTTCTATAATAAAATATTTACACAAAATAAATTGTATTGTTTCTAAAGCAGACATATTGGTAAGTATTACAGATTAATGGTAATGCTTGCATTGATTTTTTTTATATAGTAATTGAATCAAAGGTGAATAAAAAGTGAATACAGAGGTAGTTAATAAACTTTTGCATTAATTGTATTTTGCTAAACTTGTAAAGAGAAGGTCAGGTGACTCTTACACTATCCTTTCCTATTATTTTTACCACTCTCATATCTCCTCAAACTGTGTGAGATTGAAAACTTTGGCAGCTAACTTTTCTTTGTTCAAATGTAACAAAATCAATCAACTGAGTGATACCTTTCGTAAGATTAATTTCTAAGCAAAACTTAGTCAAACCTGGCAATGCTGCTTTGTTGCAAGTCACTAAATAAATAGCAAACTTTTCTGCTACCTCTTGCTTCATTTAAGTGTTGTCATGAACAAATTATGTTTTATGGTTCTTTTATTTTTGGAAAATCTGTAAGAAAGAACACAAGGACATTTCTCAAAGTGCTTCAAAGAATACTAATTATTTTGTTTGAAAATTTGGGAGATTTATGGGCAGAAAAAAATTCAGATGTATCTGTATTATTTTCATCAGCATGCTTAGCCACAACTACGTTTATAAAACATAATCATTGTCAACTTTCTTATTTTTCAGTGTCATTATTAAAGTTTTTTCTTTCTTTCATGGCAGTCCTACAAAGCCCAGCATCAGAATAGGGAAAGAAAACTTCCATGTGAAAGGCTGTGTCCTGAATGAGCCCCGCTTCAGAAGACTCTCTTCATAATAGCAGAGCTCTGTGTATATGAATATTTTTTATGTGGGCGCAAATCCAAGCAGCGAATAACACACTTTGTTGAAAGAGCCAAACCTCTAACAAAATAATTCGTTTGGAAAATGACATGAATGAAAGACCCTTAGTAGAAATGTGAAAGTTAGACAGTCAACATGGGGTTCAAGGCAGTTTCTTTGTCATCATTCACACTGTTGAGGAGAAGGTGACTGTAAAGTTCAAACCTTTGTTAGCTCTCTGAATTTTTCTTTTTTCATAATTCCTTGAAGCTCCGATATAAAAAGCTGTTGCATGGTACAGCTAAGAGAAGGAAGGTGGAAGAAAATCAAGATTCAGCTGAAGAGAAGTGACTAAATGTAGATGGTTCATAGAACCACAAAAGCATTTGACCGACAAGCATAACCATTCACTATTCATTGTTTGCTGCTCCATAAGAGAAGAAAAATCAACCATTAGAATTGGAGGCATTGCATTTGTTTACCCCTCATACATCTCTCATTGACATGCAAATGCTCCCGTTTCCCCCCACTGCTCAGAAAAGGAGAAAATCTGTTATTAAAATTCAGGTAATGTATTCTTGTTTCTGAATTCTATTTGAGAAACGTTATTAATTTCATATATCAAGTTCGGAGCGGCCATCTGTTCGCTGCGCACCGCTGCACCTCCCTCCATCTGCCCCTAAGCGCCATTCTGCTGCCACCAGCTCCAAGTTTTTATGCACTCTGGCTTTTTGATTTGTCACTCACCGCCTCTAAGGCTCATGTGACCAGGAACGAGATGGCAGGGGCCTGGTGGGGGCATTAGGTGAAAACAGTGGTGATGACAGCTGATTTAAGGCACAAGTAGGATTTAATATGTGATCCTGATCATAGCCGTCTCTTCCTGACTACTGGTTACTTTTTTCACTTCTCCTCTCCTTCCTCTCTTTCCTGCTTTGTCGGAGTCTTCCCCTTCATCATATTTCCTTTGTCTAACTCTCCCTCTCCTCTCAGTGTTCTCTCCTCCAGCTACAACACCCTCCCTCCCTCCTTTTCTGTAAGTGGAGGAAGCAGATTGTGCAGTCGGCACAGTGCAACGTGTCCCTGCCACAGTTAATTTAGCATCTGTGCCTTCATGAATATGAATACATTTACACGTCCAGGATATAATTAGGTGGTGGAGTGTGGAGAGGGTTCACGACACTCCAGGTGGGGAGAGAGTGAGAGAGAAAGAGAGGGAGGAAGAGAAACAGGAAAGAGATGGAAGCAGAAAAGAGGAGCAGGTAGGGCTAAAACAATCTCCCAGGCACTGTGACCTCTGTCGCCCAGCTAAGCACTCACATCAATCACGCAGAAATGGCTGGAACTGCATGACTGAGGGGGTTTACATGCCTGGCACAGAGAAGTAGATGCAGATGCAGAGGCAGGCTGTGAGGCCATTTAGACATACAGCAAAATGTGCTCTTGTGATGTTTGCATTCTCTGCGTCTGTTTGCATGTTTACGATAGGAGGACGGTAGTTTCATACACTGTGTTTAGGGTACTAATGCAAATTTACATGTGAGGTTTGCAACACCTTTTTGTGCTTGGAATATCAAATGAACACAGAGAAACATGTCATGAATTAAAATGATTAAAACCACTGTAAACCACAAGAGTTTTAAGTCAAGTCTCTCTTTGTGAAAGAGAGCGATGTAAAGCGTAAACAGGCTGATCTTGGATCTCATTTCCCCTCTTCAATAAAAGTTGGGAAAATTATAGTTTTCTGCTGTTCTTTCTGTATGACATTGCCAGACTGCATCTGAAGCTCACAAATGGTTGTAAATGTCATCTCCACCCTGTACCATGAAATGATAGCCGCCACATCAAAAGATTTGTAGATTCTAACAGCAAATATCTGTCATTTCACTCATGTGGTTGTTTCTCTCAGTAGCATTGCTAAAGAATGTGTTTTGAGTGTAATTACCCCTTGCGTAGTCCTTGTTTAACCCTGAAATACAGTTGAAGAATTTTGAATGATGACAGCAACTCTGACTTCTGCTCTTTTGCAAAGCAGAGTTCAGGGTCCATTTATCACATGAAATGGAATGTTGAGTTGGGTTTTAAGAACTGACACATTTAACAGAACACACTCACCAACTTATTGTGGGCATCTGGTTTTTATATTCTTGTTCTCCTGTCCCGACAATAACTGCAAAATGAAGCAAAACTTTGTGTTCAGGGGAAAATGTTTTTGTTTTTGGCTGCTCTGAGCTTTACTGACTAAAAGGAGATAGAGGAAATGACTGCAAAATGAGGCAAAAAATTATAGGTTCCTCTGCTCTGGATTCTCTACTCGTCATCAGCCAAAAATTGATGGTTGAATAGCTTGATAAATGGATGAAGTTTTTGTTGTCAGAGAATTTGTATGTACTGTGATTACACATTCTTACAATGATTTAATGGTGAGTTTATCCATTCACAGTAGTAGAGCCCTAAATGTGGATTGCTCTCCCTTTTTGTGCTGCTTTGTTTGTCTCAGTGAAACATAGTTAAGGCGCTCAGCTTGCCATCCAAGTACATAAGTCATTCACACTGTGTAATGGTTTATTTGCCAAAGCACTGTGCTATTTAGGCACCAGGGAAGCACCGTCTCCAAAATGTTTAATGTTGTGTAGTTTAGCCATATGCCACTGTTTTACAGCAAGCATTGCCTGTGTCATTACACACCGGTGCATTGGGCAACTTCCATAATGGATCCATAACGAGAAGTTGCTGCAAATGAATAGCCAAGCATCTATGGGGATGTTTGTTTAACACAGGTGTTACCCTTCTGTAAATGTAATGGTGTGGTACCATAATACAAGGTGGCTTGCCAGAAAGGATTGGTGTTTTCAACTTTGTGCTGTTCTTTCACTGTAAGGAGGGGTTGTAATGTCGGGCTTTGAAAGGTGAGTTTTATATTCACTCGTTGTCTCCGTTCCAACCTGACCAACATGACAACATCACCTCTTCTAACCAGCTTTCACAGTGGGGGATTTGGATGGGGGAATGTTTCAAAGTGATACGACTATCTCCTCATCCATAAAACACAACATCACTCTGGTATCAGAGATGTCCTTCAAAGTGGAAAAACAACATTGTCTTTAAGGTTAAAAGTCCACGATAGAGCTCGCACACTGTGCCACTGTGTTCCTCGCCAAATGCTCACCAGGGGACCAAGCAAGGTAATTGATTTTGGATGCAGTCATGCAGGGGTAGTCCCAGCCACAGCAGATAAGAAAGAATTTCAAATCAAAATTATGTCTGCACTATGCATATGAATCAGATCAGGCCTAATAAAATAAAGGTATTAGCAGCCAGGGAGGGAGAGAAGTAATTAAAGCAACTCACCAGGCGCAATGCTCGCTTCGCTCTGGAGGTCTCAGTACCTTAGGGTGAGTTGAGGAACTTGTAGCTTTTAGCAGCAGGGAAAAAAAGGTCATCTGACTTTCACTCCAACTTTCTAAGGTTCGTGCACTTGTGGTGTTAAAGTCTTATCATATTACTCTACATTCTGCAACAATGTATATTTCAAATTATATGAAGGAGATTCAGAGCAGTAGTACAGAAATTGACTGAATAAGTAGAATACAACTCAGTTTAGTTGGATAAATATTGTAAAAATATTAATGTAGACTGGGGGTCTCAATAGGGCAAAATGTTGGAATCTATCCAAAATAGAGCAGCTAAAAACACTGAATCTGACCTCCAAAAAGATTACATTTTTAAAAAAGGGTCTTAGTCTGTAAAAGAAGATACATCCCAAAGGAGTTTCCCATAAAGTATCGTGACCTAATCCAAAATGTAGTTGACTTTTTCAGCACCATGTGGAGGGAGGCACAATCCATGTTGAGCCTGATGGGCCAATTTTCACCTAGAATAGAGTTAATACTAAAGTTTTTATCCTCATTGATTTCATATTTCATACTTTTGCTCATCCAGACTTTTACTCTTAACAATATTCTGACACTGCAGTTGCTGTTTGCTAATCTGTTTGGATTTCCTGATTTTTGTAACATATAACTTAAGACGAGGAACACAACCTGTGCCCAAATGTACTTGCACCAGTTCACAAGGTAGTTAACAAATTAATGATACTATGATCACTAGTAATGTGTGTATGCTGTTTGTGGTAAACCAATATAGCAAAAGCCAGTGAAACCACGTTTTCTAAGTGCCTCTGAAGATAATCTTGTCAGAGTTATGATGGATTTACTTCTTCCAATCTGCCCATAATGTGCTTGTAACCACCTTGATTTAAAACTGAAAACATGAGAAACGTTCAAAGCTTAAGACCTGTTTCTATTCTTTGTTCCAGGCTGAGAGTGTCACCTACAGTATTATGTTAAAACCTTTTACTGCAAATTATTCTTTCAAGCAAAAATCAACACCATCTATGGTAACCTCAAGACCTCCAGCACCCCTCCAGATTAAGAACCTCTTTTTCAGGAGAGTCCTGGCCAAGAGGCAGCAAAAAGTTACAGTTCCAACATAATCTAAAATGACATACAAATTAGACATAACACTTACAGGTTAAGGAGACTGTTTCAAGTGCTCTCAGTCTGGATTTAAAGTCATTTAATGAGATAAAGTCTGTAAGTTTCCAGTCCTTTTGCAACAGGTTCCATGCATAGACTGTTTATAGAATGGACAGTGTGGCTCCGCCTGTCAACGTTCTACAATTTTGAAGCCAAAAAACCCGACACGGGAGCCGCCACTGTGCAGCCAGGGTCTGCGGAGTAGAGAATTTCTGGTGGAGCCAAGTAAAAAAGAGAAATAAAAATATTTATTTCTTCTTCTTTAGAAAGTTCAGTCTCCTTTTGGCCCTCTTTCCCAAAGTTTCTTATATCCCTGATAAAAACTACTCACGAATGGCAGCTATCAACTATCGTAAAACAAAACTTATAAAATGGTTTTTAACGTCCAATAACTAATGTAAAACCAACTTCTCAGTAAAAAAAACCCCACCTGAACACAATGTAGCCAAATTACACCGTCATATCATTTTAGCATAAGGATGAGAGAAACGTTTCTACCAGGTATTGTAATTTTTTAGAGTTTTCCTGGCTCATATCCAGATTGCATGGGGAGGCGGGGCTAATGACCTATACTGCAGCCAGACACCAGGGGTCGGGGCATCTGCTGGAAGCTTCAGTTTGAGCCCAACGTCGTCATAACCACTTATTATACAGTCTATGGTTCCATGTCGAAGGGGCATGCAAAGGGCAAAAATCCTTTTTCCCAGCTCAGTGCGGACAAATGGAACAGTGAGCAACAAATAATTGTTTGAGTGCATATGACAAGAAACAACACTTCTCTGTGTGATCAAATTACAAATGTAAGACGGCCGTAGTCCAAGCATGGCCTTGTAAATAAAAGTGTACCAGTGAGCAAACCTTCTGGTGGACAAAGAAGGCCATCCACTCGAAAATACAGTTCCCAATGATGAATAAAGGCCCTACAATTAGTGATAAACCGTAGAGAAGCATGATACATGGAGTCAGTCTTTCTTAGATCTTGAACAGAAGCATTCGTATACAGCAGGTCTCCATAGTCTAAAATAGATTAAAAAGTTGCAGAAAGTCTGAAAGGTTGAGTGGATAAAGAAAACAAAAAACACCAGCATATAGGAGGGATGCCTTTACATCTTGGCATGTTGGTGACCTTGCTGTCCTGAGCCCTTTTCCTGTTGTTGTTTTCTTACAAGAAGTCCTGGGGAGGAAGCTGTGCAAGCACGTGTGTGTGTGTGTGTGTGTATGTGTATTTCCGGGGTTGGTGTTTGTAGGGTTAAATGAGGATGTCACAGGATGTGCTGCTGTGATCAAAGACCTTCTCAGAGTTTTTTTTACCAGTTGCGTTCGTTAAAACCCAAGTTCACTATTCACAGATGCCTGCGTGTGTTAATTTTTGTGTGTGACAAGGAGAATGGATGTAAGACAGTCAAAGAGGCAGTAAAAGATGCAGTTGGTTAGAAATGACGAACTGATATTGGTTGTGTGTGTACAGTTATACACAAATGCATGACTCCATACACGCACATTCACATCTCGTTTTGTACGACACAGTAGATAGTTCTGTTTTATCCCTGCTGGATTTTATCTGCTGGCTCCAGAATCAGTCCAATCCAATTTATTCCGTCCTTCACCCTCGCCAAGTCATTTACGCCTACTCTAATTTCCGTATCATTTAATTCTGCTCCCTATCTTCATCTCCAGTCCCCAACCCCCAACCTCCCGCCCATTTTCTCCTGACACCACATTTGGAGTTCGAGCAATGTATAAAGAACTTGACTGGAAAAGTTGCCAAAGACACATATTGCACTGCATTCAGCTTCATGCAAATCTTGGCAGGTGACAACTGAATGTTATGAGAGGTTAGCCACATTATCTAAAAGTCCCATAAATAAATGCACAACCTTAAATTGTTCAGCCAAGCTACATTAATAGAGATTGGTTGAAAGATGAACCAAACACCTCACACTTTCTTTCAAAAATGTGTAAAACAGCATTTGGGATTTGTTTAATTATTTATCACTACAAGGAAATTACGTTAAGTTGCAGTAGCACTCAAGTTCGCAGAGCTGTCCTTGACTTAGATTTTACTAGAGGCACTTTTCTACTTTGCTCATATTATTAATAAGCTTTAACTCAAAGCTTATTCTGTTGTTACAGAGCTGATTTTTCTAAGTTGCAAAAGACAAAATATAAATTTGCTACACCCTGTCTTATTCAAGAAAAGACTAATCAAAGATTCTGGTGCCGCAAAAGTACAGTTGGTTCAAGATCACAGAGATGACCTCCAAAAGTTGCTCCTTTGTCCTGAGAGAGAGAGTGATGTGCCAAGTCCTGAGTCTCGTGTGCCCTACAATTGAGCACAGGCCTGGCAAAGACACCGGTTCAAAGACGGGGAGTTCTATAGGCCATCTGGGAAAGCACCAGGAGGATCTTGGGAATGCGTGAAGCCAACATGCAGGGCCAGAGACATGAAAGTGGGGTATTATCACAGACATGTATAACTAGACAGTGTGAGACACTTAAAATGCCTAGAGATGCAAAAGTTACAAAACAGTCCCATTAAAGGGAAATGCATGTACTCTAAACGTCAAACTTGTAGACAACGATAAAAACAGTGATGGTAATTTCCATTTATATTCACATCAGACACAAAACGTTCACTCTTGATGCATTTTGGCCTTCCAGAGCACTTAGTCTCATGGCTTTTACCCTCAAAAATCTTCCTTCACTAAGTTTAGCACATTAAAAAAATGTTTCAAGGGATGAAAGAGAATTTTTAAGATGCCAAACTCAATTTTTTTCCTCTTAATGGTCAATTTAGGCAGTACTTAAGACTGTACTGCTTTGAAGTCTTTGAAATTTTAATGATGACCTTGATTCTCCTGTGAATCAAATGCTTGAACGGGGAACGGAGCGCAAATCAATGTTCCCTGCTCACGTCTGAAGGCACACGCAAATAAATGACTAAAGTTTGGTTGTCCAATAACATCTCCAAGGACACCGGTGGGTGGTAGATGTGGTAATTAATTACTCAGTGAAGATGTAAACATTCTCTTAGAAGCTGCCTTTTAAGCAATCTAGCTGTTTGTGTTTGTTTTGCCTTGATGGTTAAAGCTGATTGCCTGACCTCTAGATTCAAAGGAATCATTCTTGATATTGTCAAATAAAGTTTCAAGTACAAAGACATCAAAAACAGAAAATTAAAGTGAAGAAAAATGATTTGAGTGCTTTGAACTTGAAGAGTGTTTACCAAATGTGTCTAATTTGCTTTATTATTGTTTTTATTTCTTCCTCAACAATATATGTTTGTTTATTTTGACTCTCAAAGATACCTCTCTGATGTGTTAGAGCTTCTCTTTCATCTTCAAACTCTCCTCAGAGGGTCTATTGATCACACATCACTGTGGTCAATGTTACAAGCAGTACCCCCGCCGTCTTTGCTTAATGTAGTCAATAATCGTAATGGTGTGATCAGTGCGGCCCCCCGTGAAATGGCCTCACAGCTGTGACTGCTTCATTCGACTGGTGGGAAAGCTGGAGGAGGGGAAGAAGAAAAGAAAGGGGATTCTGAGGAGGACCACTGTGAAATTAGATTAAGTCATGGATGGATGGATGACTGGATGGATGGATAGATGGGTGAGAAAGTGATGAAGTGAGTGAAATGCATGATTGGAAGCTTAAGATTTCATTTAGAAAAGTGTAGTGGAATAAAGAAAAGTCTCTGGTTTACAGTGTAACAGATGGAAGGATTGATGGAGTGATGGGAGAGCCCAGGCAATGGGGATGGAAGGATACAAGAAAGGAGGGGGTGGAGGAGTCTTAAAGCATCCAGGCATCCCAGAGGAAGGAGATTAATGGCGTGTGCCCCTCAGTCACAGTGGCACTTTGTGCCAGGCACCCCATCGTAAAAACCCCACACATCTGGCACGAATGTAGGGACATGGGGCACCAAACTCTCTCTCTATCTCTCTTTACTGAGGAGGTAATTTCCTCTTGGCACAGAGTGTTTGTTGTGCTGTTGGAAAACTTGATACCTGGAGAGAACTTATTGTATTTTGACTAAGGATGTGTTAGTGAAATAGATGATAAAACATTTTTATCCTCACTAGCTCTCACCAGAATTACTCACCAGTTAGATGAAATATTGGTATTTTTATTATTGAAGACCAGAATGGTAGCTATGGCTAATAATGTTAAAACTCAACTACAAGGACGTAAACAAGCACTGATAATTTGTGTCTTCTTTCAGCCTGGTTTGGCAGAATTTTCCTCTCAGACATAAAGAAATAAATAAAAATACAGACAGCTTTTTCATTCACATTGGTGAATAACCTGCACAGGTATGTAGATGTTTGTTTACAAAGGAGACCAAGATCTGATGGTGTTAGCTCTGCCAACAAGTGGTATAGCTAGAAATTAACCTGCTACAGAACCTAAAGAGTTGTGTTAAGCATGACAGTAGGCTTATGGAGTCCACTCCTCATGCTCTCACCATAAATATAAATAAATGCTGCATAACAACTGGACGTTGTCACCGCAACATCAGCCATTTGTTTCTGAAACAGTTTTAAAGCAAAACAGATGAGTGTCAAGTCTCTACAGTGACAGCTATAGAATAAAATATGATCACTAATTACTATAGTAATAATGATAATAGCTTTATAAATAAAAACGATTGCAAACACATGTATGGTTTTGGTTGGAGTGCATCATCACTGTTTTCACTCCAGGAATTCCAACCATATCTGCCTCATGAATGTGTCTTTACTGCCAATTTGCTTTTTCAGAGGACTAGTAATCAATGCACCGACTACATCTTATGCTGACCTTTCTTTCCGTCCTGATAGAATGACATGCTGTTCAGATGCTGAAGAGAAGTCAGGGTATATGGAATAAACAGAGCATATGGCTTTGAAATAAAACATGCCTTTCAGAGCTCTGTGGAAGCAAACATACAAAGGTCACTGGGTTGCTGGTGTTTTTTGTTTTCTTTATATGACACTCAACCTTTCATATTTTCTGCCATCTGAGTGGTTTAGACTCGCTCCTCTCAGCCTTTTAATTGAAGGTTGCCAACAACAGTGCTCCCTTTGCGTGTATCACTTCAGCACAGTTTTAGCTTCACACCAGAGTGACATGTTTGGCTCTGTGCTGTGCGGTTGAGGCATCAGTCAGTTTAAGTTAGAGACCGAAAAAGGAGACATGATCATAAAATGATCAGTACAGATCAAGCTGAAATTGAAAGCTAAATTTCCTTGAGACATCTTATAAATCACAATAAAAATGACAGTTTGGGTCATCATACAGGTGGATGTATTGGCTAAAAACAATTTTAATCAGGGGATGTGTTTAGTTTTGTACAAATTATTACACATAACAAAGAAGTATAAATTATGAACAGTAATGCCAAGTTGCATAGAGCCGAATCACCCAGGTTTTCTTTTACAGATATCCAGGATAAAGTGTCGATAGCTTAAAGCTAAACCCAGAAAAACCTCCAAATCTGTAACATTATAAATCTGTCTTCAACTCTAGTTAAATGGAAATTTGCCATGCTGGTCTGAGGTTAAAGCTTCTGTCTGTAAGGTGTTGAGATGTGAGTGATTGGTGGTGAAAGGTGGACAAAGGGCTGCATCAAGATGCATGTGTCAGTGGTTGTGTGCCAAACAGTTGTTCCATGGCAGGATACGTGCACGTCTACATGTTACTGATCACTGTTTGTGTGTGCCTTCACAGCGTTGTGTGCATAACCTATCCGGGGGTTGGAGGCGATCAGTCTCCAGAGGATTGCTGTCGGTGGCGGAAAGCGGGAGCATTTGACGGATCGGCCTCCCCCACATTCGGGGCGCTGCGTTCCTACACAGATGGCGTAATTAACGGGAGGCGAGCCAGGGAGGGAAATTTATCTTTGATCAGCACCTTCCCGCCAGATTGTCATCTATGTTAATACAATGATAGCATCAGTGCGCACACGTCTACACACACTCATGTGCACACGCAGTAAGAGATGGATGATGATAGAATGGAGGCTAGGCAGCAGTCAACCCTCAGGATATAGGGCTATGTGTACAGTCTGACACACACACACACACACACACACACACAAACAGTCTCCCTCTAATCCTTTGTTCACGGCATGGCAGGGCACTCCCCTGCTGTGAGGGTTTCTTGGATCATCTTTGAGGGTGCCTCAGACAGAATACACACACAGGCACACACACACACACACACACACTCACATACAGAAAGAGAGAGAGAGAGTTTTGAATGCCACCGTAGGTTTTTTCTCTTCTTTAGCTCAATCCAAATAGGCAAAAACATTATTATGAGCAAACAGCTGCTTCAATGATTCTTTGATAATTTTAAGACATTTTGTTGCATATTTCAAAAAGTCATTAGAAAGAAGCTCTCTCCAGAGTTTAAGATCCTGTTCACCTCAGTCATCCAGGATCAGTGTATGTGTGTGAGCTCTTCCTCTGCTCAAGTGCGCGTGCATCAAAGTAATTGTGTTTGTGAGACGAGCTGAGACCAGTTGTCACAGATGAGCTCTGCCACGTGCGTACTTTCACCCTAGCGGGATATTAGGAGTAATGGTGTGTAGGTGTAATGGTATGTGCCATAACATCTGGGCTCTGGACAGAGTGAGGGAGAGAGAGAGAGAGAGACAGACAGAGAGGGAGAGAGAGTAAGAGACAATGGTGATCCACAAGGTCTCCTAGTCCCATATGCTCCATGGAAGTCGAGGATGGATGATGAGAGAGGAAATGCTGATGGCAGAAAGTAGAAGGGGGAAAAAAACAAAGGCAGATATGAGGAAATGGTTGTTTGGAGGTTTGAGATAGACTGAAAGTGAAGTTCAGAGATGGGAAAGTCTGTTAGCTTCAGAGCATGATAGACATGACATAGAAAACACAGGGGTATAGTGAGCTTGGAAACATTCCCAAACAAACCGGCAGGCAGGCAGACAGAAAGGTGGACCGACACACAGACAGACGGAGAAAAAACGCAGGCAGACAGACTGCAGAGAGAACAAAGGCTGTGTTCCTCCGCCTCGCTCTGCTGCTCCCCGGTCCATCTGCTTCTCCTACATACAGCCTCCGTTCTGTTTCACACTCATTTTCAGCTCGGGAGCTTCTCCATCCTCTCCTCCTGCTCTATCCTTCTCCCCAATCCCTCCTTACACATACACACACACACACACACACACACACACACACACAACTTGAACCATCCCTCCTACCTACAGTGCACTAGCCTTTCCTTTATATTTAGTTTTCCCCTTGACTGCCATCTGTTACTTAATTTTAAAAGTTAGACTTATGAAACAACCACAAACAGCAGGCTACACTTTTATGCAGGTATTGTCTGAAGCTTCCATTGAAAGTATTGGATACAGCCAACACAGGCACATGGACAAGCTCAGGTTTAAAGTCCTCCTGATGTCAAAACCTTAATGTCAAACTGTAATGTCATGCATCATTTGGCAAAAACATGAAGCATGACATTTTTCCTAATTCTTGGGATTTTAGGACGCACCTCAAAACCTAGAAATGGTACTACTTAAATACAGAGCTGATTTTCAGAAATAGCATTAATATTTAATCCTTCTTAAAGTTATGCAGGTTGTGCATCATATATTTCCACGTCTTTTGTAAAGATGATTTAAAGGGCTGTTGTACATCAAAAACAGACAGCTGATGTTATCCCTGGTCAAAGAGGGAAGAGAAGAGCAACAACTGACTCCTGCCAACCAAAACAGGCACAGCTGTGCACCACTGCCCTAAAAAAAAATCCTCCTTCTGCTGAACACCTGAAACTCATTTTGTATGAATTGGATGAGATGTTTGGAGTTAATTTAGTAGTGTGTTATCAGGGAGGCTTAAAATATCTCACATGAAAAAAGAGAAGGCACACAGGGAGCATTAGAGCTGAGTATATTGACAGGTTAACCATTACACTTGAATATCAGACAAAAGCAAAAACCTGACACATGTGTCATATTATGCTGCCCATGTAGGGAACAGCTGGATTACTAGGTAAAATGGCTTATCTCACGTAACTCAACTACTTTCATCATTAATGATGAAATTCCAGGGGGAAATTTTTTGTTACAGTTGCACATCACACAGCAGTTGATTAAAAGGGTAATTGGGTAATAAAATTGGCATTAAATGGAATCTGCAATAAGTACCAAAACAGATAAAAATAGAGCAAAAGTTCAAATAGAACAGAGGGATCAAATAAACAATCGAAATAAAAACTGTCTACATGATTAATTTGAATAGGTGAACTATGTCAGACAGAGTTTTTCACTTGCAACAGATATTGCTCACTGAAACAGATATTGAAAAGTGTAATGACCAATTAGTAGACAGATTTTGCATGTGTCATGACAACATTCTGTTTCAGCCACGTTATTTCAGTTATCTAAGTCTTTTGACCAAAAACTGCAAATGCAATTTTGAGCGACTTTTGGTGGCTGAATATTCGGCGCATCCATAGTTTAATTAATATTAGTAAGAAAAAAAGAGTCTGTTTTTTTAAGAGGGAGGAGTTATGAAGTCTGGTGGCCACAGGCACGAATGACCTGCATTTCCCTGTGGTGCATCATGAGAGAATCTTGCACTGAATGTGTCTTTAACTTCAGCGCTGAACAGTACACTGTAGAATGGATGTTAGACGTTAACTAAGATGCTTCACAGCTTTAAAAGCATCCTCCTCTCTGACGCCATCATCAGAAAGTCAAGCTCTACCTGAACAACGTTGAACTGATCTAGTCTTGCAGATAAGTTTGTTGAACCTGTTGGCATCAGCAACTCTCAGCCTGCTCCTCGATAGCCACCACAGACTCATGAAACATCCTCAACATTGTCATGCAGATCAAGGGCCTCAGCCTCTTGAGTGGGTAAAGGCGACTCAGATGCCTTTGAAGATGGCTTCTGAATTTTTCAACGAAATGCTACTTTTAAACATTGAATTTATCAGCTGCTTAAGAATCTAGGGATCTGTAAGGATGTAAAAGATGGCTCCAATGTATCCTTTCCAGCCTATTTAAATAGAGGTAAGATGCATGTGTCAACCTTAAGTCAGTCTTCCATTTGCAGTGATGAAATCTGTTTGCAAATGCACACTCTCCAGCAAACAGCTCCTACATTGGGATGTAACTAACGTACAACAAATGAACTTAAATCTCATTGGACATGTTATCTAAAACAGACAGCACACAGCTATATGGTAAACTGTGCTTGTGCTTCCCCTCCCTCTTGTGTTGGTATTTACATGCTACTCCATGCACACGACCCCTCGCATCATTTAGTAGCTGGTGATTCTCCAAACAGGGGCGCCCCGGCGACAGCCCATAATACACTGTGTAATAATGGGAGATTTGCTTTCATGAGCTAAGCTCCGGGAATGTTTGGACCTCCCATTTAGACTCAACAGGAGCTTGGCACTGACTCTGCACAGGTGCAGACTGGGGGGGGGTTGGGTCCTGCTAACAACATTCAACATCTGTGTCGATGGCTGTTGCACAAATTTTCACCAATAAAGCAGAGAGCGAGGGAGAGAGGAGAGTCAAAGAGTGAGAGAGAGTGGGGTAAAGAGGAGAGCGGGGATTCAACATCTGTCAGGGTTTGTTATGCTTTCTACTAAATTGAGAGAGAGAAAGAGGTAGGAGCTTAAAATAGCAAAGAGAGAGAGTTTTGGTGGCAAGCCAAGCCTGGATGAAGCAATCCATGTCCAGCTGTTGTAGTGTTTGTGGATCACAGAGAGAGGACAGGAGGAAGGCAGGACGGAAGCTGAAAGGAGCTTCTGAAGGTGGGGGAATGAAGGGGAAGATTAGATACTAAGAAATATCAAGCATAAGGCTGCAAGAATCAAGTAATTCCACAGTGAGGTGGACATTTACCATGAGAATATTATTCTGGTAAGTGCACCTGCTCCTTCCTGTCTCCCTTTATGCAGTAAACACTTTCCAACACCCCCCAACTTTTACAGTCTATACTCAGTAACAAACAATTAGTGGATGCATAGACTAAATCTTCAAAAGGCAGTATAATGACACCTATTACTGACAGGGCTAGCAGATAAAAACATCTCAGCATTAACACTATAATTACCTATTTTTAAGAAATCTTCATGAGACTTTTAAGACACCTAGATAAGCTCCCTGAGGTACACCATCAAAAACCACAAACAGGTCCAGGTGAACTCCTTGCAAGATTAAAAGGTAAAGTCAGTTTGTTTACTCAAAAATACCTAAGAAAAAAAAAAGGTAATTCAGTAGACTTGAATACACTTCTATGATCAAAAGACACTTCCTACATGTTATAGCAGCATCCTTTGAATTATCATCTCATCTCATATCAGTAATGATCACACTCTTCAGATAGAATAAAATAACTAATTTTTTAGAGAGGCTTTAAAAAAATTGCATATCATCTGTTGCATTTCTAGGGTAAGGAGAGTTTAGCACACAAACTGGGCACTTGGAGCTGCATTGAATAGATTGCCATGATCCAGAAGCAGCATGAAAACCTCCTCTCCTAATATGTTGCTTCCCTTTATTGGCTCGAGTCATGTGAAGACGACTGAAGCGGAGGAGTGAGCAGTGACAACACATCCTTCAATACGTCAACTTTTACTATCTGGTAACCTAATGGAAACCTCTGCTTTTGCCACAAAGAATGTCTCCTGCCAAATTGTATACTGCTTTCTTGAAAGTTTGGTGTACACAACTAGGCACAGGGGCTTGTGATTCAGGGTTTCACTTGACTGGGTAGCTATAGAGGAAGGTCTTCAAAATCCAACTGCAACTTTCAAACTATAATTTCATCATCAACTGTGAACTCTGGAATTTGTCACTTGAGAGAGTTTGCAGATCAAGTAAAACTGAATAGATCACCTTGAATTATAACAAAAGACACTGGATAAAAGAGTCCGTCAATATGTTTGATAGTAAATCCGAGTTCCACCGCAACTCTTTTGACACGTCCTTCGTTTCTTAACACTTTGTGTCATTTTTGACTCATTCTTTTATCCAAGCAACAATCTTTTTCTTTTATGTGTGACTGTGAATCTTTTTGTATATGTTTTTTACACTCTCTTCCTCCGGCATGCCTGAAAGATAAGTGGCAGTTTTTAGGGGAGAAAATGTTGCTTATGATGAAATCAGGCTTTTGAAATTTGCCAAATTGACAGACTTCTGAAAAGGGACCGAACAGGTGGAAAGTAGAGCACTCTTAATGTGATTGCATGTGTCAGAATCAAAACCAAGCTTTCACAGAGAGGCATTTTATTTGAGATGTTTCATTTTACTGTCGAAAGGCTAAAATGAAGCAATTTACAAGCTGAGTAGTCTTGATGGAAAAAAAATTGGGAGTCATTCTGAAGGACACATCCTCTCTCAGAGAATCAAGAATACAAAGTTCAGAAATTTAAGAAAGTTTCTTCAGCAATTTATAAGTTTATATTTGCAATTTTCTTACTAGGTCACTCCAGAAAATCAATGATACAAAAAGAAAAAAAAATGTTTCTAAACTCAAACTATTGTTGCCTGAAACTCCTGAAGTTGTTGCACTTCAGGCTTGTTTCGACATTCTCACTTAGAGGCTGTGAACGATTTTCTCTCCTTTCAACACTGCGCATGGACAATAGCAACAAAGATTGCTTCCTGGCTGTTACCCATGCATAGAAAATGTGGCCACAATGCAGTGGATTGCATCCAATGCATAGAAAGTGGAAATGTTTCCCTTTTTCCCTTTGAACTAGTTTTGGGATCTGTCAATACTGATAATGATGGGAGTCCTTTGTAGTCACAGAAAAGATGGGTACTTTGTTTGGGTTTCCTTCCAGTCCTTGGCAGACTATTATTTGCACTCTTTTTGTGTGTTCGTAGATTTCACTGACATTTATGGGACAATGAAAGCTGCAAAGATGAAGAGATATTTGCTTTTTTAACCAGTTCTAATACAAGCTACAGTATCTTGTTTTTAATACACCCTAAGGAAAGCAGGCCAAGGCTGATAATGGGCTGTAAAATGGCTTTATGGTTAGCAAGGGGACATCATGGACAGTAATGAATGTAAAAATTGAGCATACAACATTCAATACAAAAGAATAGCCATTTATTGCATTTGGTCTATTTACATACACAGCTTTGACCTAAGGATTTATTCCCTTTGTTGCTTTCATTATACCCTTGCATTACAGTAACACCTACCAGGGACACCTCAACAAACAAATCCCAACATTGTGAGCCAATATTCATAAAATGGCCTGACATTCAGTTCAGCTATATAACAGATGGCTTTCCTCACACTATCAGTAAGGTACAGATTGGTGCTTGCGAAACATAATGTAGTTTTTAATGCAGTTAATTTTCTTAATATATATCTGCACTTTGTTTCTTCACTTTGGGTTTTTTCCACCGCTTTTCTTTTTTTTTTTTTTCTGAAACACTCGTGCCTATTTTTTCCTGTCTTCTGCGCAGGCTATTAACCTGTCTGCTTTCTGCAGAATCTCTATAATTTTGCCATCAATTATTAAAATGCCACTCGCTGCCACGTGGCAAAAGAAAATGTCCAAAGCACTTGTTCTGGACCCCGAAAATGTCTGACTGCTAATGGTAGTGAGACGCCCTGGATACTGCAAGTTTGACACTGGGCCCAGCACACTGAGTGGATAATTGTATGTGAGCTAAGAGGGGTGGGGTGAAATGGAAGGGCCAGGTTTGCTTAACAGCAAGAATGTTATAATAAATTGGTCACAAGGTGTGTAACTGTAAATGAGGAAAGGCATCAATTTGATGTACTCCACATATCTAATCTTTAATGTGAAAAATAAATTGTTGATGTAAACCACCGAAGACCAAGTTGATTAAAAAGCAGATGGTCATCAACCAAGAATATAAAATGTTGTCTGAACAAAGAAGTAACTATCACAAAAATTTTAATAAAACCAACCTGTGATGTTTTTATGCATTAGATTTTAACTGATAAGTCAGTAGTTTTTGATGTTTTAAGAAGACAAGCTATTTTCCTTTTTCAAAGAGGACTGGCAGGATAAAACTTGTTCCTTGGTTTTGATATACTGCTACATTAAAAAACAACAACTTTGATCTCATTTCAGCTGTTGAAACTAGTTTTTCTTTTTAACAACCAGAGCTGTGGGATCTATAGTTGTATTCAATGGCTCCAGCAGTTTTAAAATCATAGCCATACTTTCTAGGTTAGAAGTCTTTAGTACACTAGGCTAAGACATCTTTGGCCGAGGCGCTTACAACCTTAATTTAAAGCACACTGGCTTTTGCTAGGCCATAAATGTTGTCTCTCAGCACTTCAGTTTTCCTCTGGGCTAAGTTTAGCTGTTTTTAACTCCTTTGCTTGCTTCATCTTCGTGTCAGTGAAGAAATATTTGCAAGAAAGTGTAAAAACAATGCACAGGAACCTTCTCTCGGTATTGGCAGCAGTTCTTAGCAAAACAAGTGCCTGGTATTAATGGTTGGAACTTCAATTCCATCACTGCCATTGACAAAACTGACACTGAAAATCTTGCTCTGTCCACATTATAAGTGATAGGTGAAGGAGATGTGACATTGACGAGAGCAAGGATGTTGTGAAATTGTACATCATTTACCAAGAGCATTTCAAACACAGCAGCAAAAACAACTCGAGCCTAGGACAGCAGAATGTAAAACAGCAAAAACGATACGTCATTCTATACAGAAAAGCAGCAAAGAGTACAGAAAATCTGTTAGTGGACACAAGTTCTGATAGTTTGGTTCCCTGTTGCGTTGATTTCAGTAATCAATGTCATCTGATGAAAACAAAAAGACATTTAAGGTGTGAACATACTCAGTTTGGCAAAAGTGGGCCTGTGAGGGTAATTGCTTTCCTGGTCCCCTGAATGATTCAATTTAGATAACTAGTATCTCAAGAATAATATATTTATATAATGACTCCTTTGGTGGTTTTGAGCATAAAAACAAAGATTTTTTTTTTTTGCATATTCAGTGTCATTATACATTTATATTCTGCAGAAAGCCAACGTGTTTGCCCTTTGGTCATCCAACTCTTGACAAAAAGATAATTTTGTCTAAAATGTATATCAACTCCTTAAGATTCTGTGACAATGAGAATTTAATGTCGAAAAGATGTATATTTATTTGAATGTAAACAGTATAGGAATTTTTAAAACCACCGACTATGTTTCATCAGAGGAAAGGTGTGCAGAAATACGGCACCTGTCAAATGATATCCGTGAGAAAAAATCAAATCTAGGAGAATGTGTTAAATGCCAAGTGGTAACATAATACCCAACCCATCAGAACAATACTGGGGAAAATAGGACAAACATTTCCACTCTTTCCTTTCAGGCTAATATGAACCATACACACGTTTGCAAGAGATGCCAAAAGAAAATGGTAACGATGGAACGCAGAGGGGGTGCGTTTGATTATTTATTTGTGTTTCAGCAGGGGAAACCAGAGCTCCGTCACCACTGTGAAGCCATGAGTCATAAAAGCTCAAGTTTATTTAGAAACCAGAACTTGCTGCTCAACAGGCCGTTACATCTGGCGGCAATTACATCATTTAGCTTTCTGTCCCACATGCTGAATTCAACACATATGTGGGAGTTGCATCATATCACAGTGGATCGTGTTTTGCACTGCACAGTACGGTGTTGTTGTGTGTGTTTAACAGGCCTCAGTTCATGGTTTTCTTGTAATCTGAAAATGAAACACAAAACCAAGCCCTTCTTCTTTACTTATCACTTCTATATGTTTCTGTCCCTGAGAGATGAGTCTTTGACCTTTGGTATTCACCCATCTGTGAACGTTTTCTTTTCTTGTGTCATAAACAAGTTTTACTTTAACATTTATTGATAAAGTAAGCAAGAGAAGGTTTCAAAGGAATGGTGATGGTTTCTGTTGTGGTTTCTAAACTTCTGCAGCTCTGGTTCAGCAGCTGCTTCACTAAAACAGAACTCAGCCATCAAGGGAAAACAGCTTGTTTCGATTTAGTCGCTCTGTTGTTGAAGAACTTAGAGTCCTGACTCTCTCATCCTCTCGCCGCTTACTCCCCCTCCCCCTCTCCTCTCCTTCCTACCCCTCACCTCAGGCCCTGTCAAACCTCTCACCAGGAGAGAAATGGAAGGTGTGTGGTTCCTCAGTCAGGTGTGTGCTTCTGCATTCGTGCATGTGTCTCTGTGTGACTCAGTGTGTGCTCTGTTTAAACCCACCATCTCTGAAGCCTTACAAGGCTCCCTGTGTATAATTGGTGACCTATTACTTTCTGCCCGTTGCATTTGACAGATATGAATTGGGGACTGCCAGGCGGACATGCTGATTAATGACAACCACAATTGGTACCTTTTAATCGCCAAGGATGAGAAGCCTGGCACTGCACAGAGAAAGAGAGCCTTAATGATGAACACACACAGTCACACACTTTTGCACACAGCTGTGATTATAGGGTTGGTGTTTGTGTCTTATCTCTGCTGCTGCATGTACAGGCCATTTTTGATGCTGGGGTGGAGACCGTCCAATCAACCAATTGGCCATATTCACACTTTCCATTATCCTCTGATGTCACATCAAGCCTGAATGGTGGCTCAGTGTTGTAATGTTGTGTTCGCGGTCATATATGACATGTAACAGTGGTCTAACAAATTGGGGTACCAGCCACTGAAAAGCTGAACTTGAGCCAAAACTTTATTGACCGTTCATTCCTTGATAAAGATGTTAACCTCAAGAAAAGTTGATCTGCATATACTGTTTGAAAATAATGACACATATCCCCACCTCAGCACGGATATCCACAGCCAAAGTATTAACCCACGAATCCAGAGCAATTTCAGGTCATTTCTTGCTCCTGTCACATTTTTACTCACTGTTATCTCATTTAGCTTTACAAACTGAAGTCCTGCACATCTATAAATTCAGAAAACTGATGGCTATAAACTTATATAACTCAAATATGTCTTCATGCAGAGCAATACAATTTAAAAGCTTTAAATTATTAGAATACAAGAAAAATAGAAATTGATTTTCTCAGATTTTATCCTTTTAAAATAAAAATAAAAAATGAGTGTATAAAACACATTTTCTTGCCCACTTCAGCCTCAGGAACATGGGAAAATATTGGTGATGGCAGCATGCAAGACTTATGACATCATTATTACAAGCTATTTCGTCTTTATAAACTATACAGTCAAAACTGACACAAAGACTTACACAATATACAGTCCATATTGCAGGGGCATAGTGCCAATCTGATAGCAGTTTATGTCAATAATGAGAAGAAGTGTTGAGTGACCGTGCAGAAATTTTACGCCTGCAAGACAATACCATGAGGTGAAAATTTAAATGATTTTTGAACCATAAATACAGGGTGTACATCCATCATTCAGGAATTATTTGTTGATTTCAGGGATCATTAGTTATTTTGTACAGAATTTAGCTAGAAGAAAGTACTTATTTTTTTCAATTTTTCAAAGAAGATATTAGAATCAAAACCTTGTTGATGAAATTCTTTTATCTTTCCCAGCCTTTTGACACATAGCTATTATTACTAATGATACATTCAGGTACCATCAAATACTTGAGAATCTGATTATCAGGCCAGTTTTTCAGATTTTGGATTGGACAAAAAGTTTGTAAATGCCCTTTATTTAAAATAAGTGTTTTTTTGCTCCTGCCAGTGGATTTGGGGTTCGGAGGGTTAAGTCTTGATCTGAAGTCAAAAAAGACCCTGTCAAAATATGACAGAATTTAACCAACATTAGAAGATGTCATGAAGAGAATGACTGAGAATCTACCTGCTCTGTTACTTTTCATCACAAACGTCAATAATGTAATGGTCATGCTGAGCCTGAAACAGAATTTCAAATCTGAATTTTGCAAAATAAAATGAAGTTTGTATTTTTTAAGGAATGAAGGGAGTTGAATTTTCAAGTCATTCTTATACAGTTTTTCAGTGGTATAAAACTCAGCCCATAAATGTAAGCATCAATTACATGTCAGACACTAAATTTCCAACTTGGAGATCTAATCTTTCTCTTAATGACTTGTGTTATACTGTCAAATGGCTTGTGAAGCCCAGATGCAATTGAAAAGCCATTCCAAGCTGTTGTTTTTTTTTTTTGACTGTCAATGATAAGATCTATATATTTTTTTAAATCTTGAAATATTTCGACAATAGGAACACTGAAAGTTGGTAGCACAATGCTTTTTCTTAAAAGCAGCATCTGAGCTTCTAGCCCTGAGTATGGCCCCAGGGGAACATGTCCACCAAGAGGAAACAGTAAATAGTAACACACAGTGGAGCAATCTGTATGCAGATGATGCCACTTTCTCTGTGCTGGTTTTTATGTCTGGGAGTTTGGCCTTGAGGGGGTGGCATTTGTAATTTGTGTAATTTAGTACACATCTGGTCACACACACTCCACAAGGCAGAGCAGAGTTACATTAGCACACAGTGCACACAGTGCACACACTCCAGCAGATCCACACACTGCCAATTAACCTGGTGCTTCTCACAGCTGCTGGCCTCGACTTTGCAACTGGCACGACGTGGACGTGGGTGGCTCCTCAACCTAAATCAATCTGCGCTAATTGCCGGTCTACACTCCCCTGTGTCTTTTACCTTGCCGCCTGTCAGCATCCTATCTGACCTGTCTGATTTGACAAGTAACTCCCACATCTCAGAGCTACTGTGATCACTCAGGCAAGTCAGAGGTCTCATTGTTTAGATTTCACCACTTTGTTGAGACATTGTGTTGCAGACCTGGCTACAGCCCTGATTTCTTGGAGTCAGTCAGTGCTTGGCATTTTTTACTTCAACTTTATTTCATTCTACTTTGTTATGAGTATTCCGCATTCCTTCAAGTTCAACTGATGACTGCAAGAACTCTCAATCGTTTGGGTTGATAAAAAAGTACAAAACACAAACCAGTGGTGAAGCCATCCACTTAAATTTAGATTTAAGGATCTGAGTGAAGTTAAGAGGAGTCTTCACTTACAGTTTTCTTCGTCTTTTACAGCGTCTCTGGCCTGCTATTTTGTTGCATATGTCTACTATCAATAACACTCGCTCCTTCCATTGCATGCAACCAGCCAACAAGAAATGGTCTTGTCATCAGTAAGGATGTTGCCAGGAACCAGAGGGTTGAGAGCGGGACCAAGAAAGGATGTGGAGCCCGTTGAATTTATTTGTAGCTGAGACTCTCACAGCCGCCAGATCCTTAAAAGGAAATAGGTATGAGGAGAAAGTAGCTGTTCTGTGTCATTTCTACAGAAGCAGTCATCAGTTTTCTTTTGGCATTTCTCCCCATGCTGACAGGGGTCATGAGTTTGTGTTGTGCAAGCATAAGGGTAACAGGGATTCTGTCAAACTCAATGGGACTATCTCAATATGTCAAAAAAGTCAAGGAGAAAACAACAGAAACATGAAAGAGAAGCTGACAGAATGTTTTTGCGAAACTGGAAATCAGCACAGCCACTCATTTTAATTCATACAACTCCACATGTCAAAAACTGTGAGGAGACAAAGCTGAAAGTGTCGTATTAAGTAGAATAAATTCATCGGCTTCTTGTATTTTACTATCATTGCAATTTTGTTAGATATTAACAATTATGCTGTGGTTTCAGGTGAAGGCATTTGCAATCAAGTGGGGGGTCAGATGAATGTGTGTGGTATGGGAATTTGGGAGAGAGTAAAAGGGCCTCCACACCTCCCTCCTCCTTCTCCTCTTCCCTCAGATGGTGTTGTGCTTTAAACAGCTGGAGGGTTCGCAGAGGGGCTACTGGGGGGGGGGGTACCTAAGAAAGACGGGGAGTAACACGGGTCTTTTCACTGGGACAGTTGTGTGAGACTGAAAATCCATCCGCTTTATTTCTGCAGGACAGGCAGCCTAATGGACAGATCTAGTTAATATCTTATTAAGTGTGTGCATGCGTGTGCATGTGCTCAGGGGGGACACAAGACAAGGGCTATTATGATGGTGTCACACAAGATGGTAAAATGCGGCCGGCAGCTATGAAAAAGTGCGCAAAGGGAATGTTCCATTGTACAATTTTACAAAGTAGGAGTTACTGCAAAACAAGAGATTTGGTTCTTTTTTTGCACATACAGCCAAGTTTGGTGACTTCTGACTGGCAATGGGGAAGAATATAACAAAGAGCTTGCATGCTTTAATGAAAGACTTCTCACTGTTAAATCAAATTGAGCACTATGGCAAAAATCAGCAAAGCTTTTTCTGTGAAACACTGGATAGAACTGTTAAGAAGCACAAAATGTCTTCACCCCGTGTGCAGTTATTACTCACTACAATGCAATGATCCCTGGTAAATAAAGTATTTGCTCCTTTCAGGAGTCCACTTCAGTTTTTTTCTCTTTTTCATAGATTAAGTGATTACTTTTTCTTTTTCCGGTGAAATTATTGTTCTCTTCAACAATAAGGCTTAACATGCTAACCTGAGGAGGTGTAGCCCCAAAATTCTAGTCTTCAAGAACATTTAAAGTCTTGCTGTTCTGCCTCAGATTCAGCAAGAGTTGTTAACTTCTTTGATTTCTGCACTCCTCGATAGCTTCACCTACAGATTTGTGGCAAACTTTTTCTACAGTTGCCCTCACACATCAGTCAGTACGTTTATGTGCTGTCCAACTAAGGTCATGGATCACTTGTAAGGTCACAGCTAGGATCCCGTCTTGGTCAAGAACGACTCACTCTGCTTCAATAGGTGGCACTGTGTTCTTTTATGAGCTGCATACGTATGGAACTACTTTCAGTTCACCCGAAGAGGAAACAACATTTTAACAACAGTGGCCAAGATGGATGCGGCTGTAGCTCTGTCATATGTTTGTTGTGTTTGAGCAGCATCTCTATTCATCATGGTAATTTTTTCTCTTTTCTGGGTAAAACTTGCTCTCACTGAACGCCGAGGTGCACTAAGATTTCCTGTGTCCTGCCAAAAACAACGCAGTCAAATGTATATTACATTATCTTGGTGTGTCAATCAGAGTGTTCTTAGTTCAATCTCAGTTGGACCAAGTTGTTTAAATGCATTTAAATAGTGTGATCTCATACAGACGTAGCTCATGATCTGATTCCTCAAGCTGCATATAAACATACTGAGTGTTACTACCTGCATGTGCATGCTTAGCCCATCAGTGGTAACTCAAACAAAATGTACCTTGGTCATCTCTTAATTCTGCTGCACACTAAGAGCAGCACATTTATCTTTATACTTTTCTACAAAACTAGTTTGAGAGTGAAATGTTACAATTAACACATTAATACCAAAAACTATACACAAAATTAGCACAAAGAAACATTTGGGTGAATTGTTGATGGAACACATAAATCCCTGTGAGGTGGTTGAAGTCTTCTTCACTGAAAATTTTAATACCAAATCATGTGATATATTGTAAGTTCTGAGATTTGATAGGGTTGAGGAGAATGACATGAATAGTAAAAAGGCTCCAAGATATGCCTGTAGTTGTGGTGTCTAAATTTTTGAGTATTTGTTCCTGTATGTGTTCTGTGTGTGTGTGTGTGTGTGTGTGTGTGTGTGTGTGTGTGTGTGTGTGTGTGTGCATGTGTGAAACAGTGCCATTCTGGGCTTTTTCTGCCTCATAGACTCACAGCTGTTTTCTCTCATTTGAGGAGATTTGTCAAATGGGTCCATTATAATGAAATTCATTAATTAAAAAAAGTCATGAGAGCAGTTGGGTCTTGCATGGGGCAAATAGTTTTAACTTTCAAAGACATACAAACATACCTATCTCTTTCCTTCTTGGGATAACCTCTATGTTGTTTTAGCCATTAGCAAATTTACCATATAAATTGACTAGTATGGAGTCGGGTCATGCTCTATCTACCCGCCCTCCTCAGGCTGCTATAGTCCCAGAAACCCTCCTAAGTCAAGCAGACCAGGAGCAGCACACACTGGGATGGTCATGGACGGCTGTACACTGACTCGAGAGGATGACTGGGAGGCAGAGAGAGACAGACTTCAAACCCAGATGGGCTTTGATACGGACTCTGAACTGGTCCCTTGTCATCTAATAGATGGTGGCAAGAGAGGAAGAGGAAAAGGGGGGTTGAAACCGAGGGAGAAGGAGAGGGGAGAGAAGGCCAGGGGAGATTCTGAAGCGAATATACTTGTATCATGATCAAAGAAAGGCAGACAGAAAGAGGGGAAGGGAAAGGACGGAGAAAACTAATGCCCTTCAGAATTTTTCCAGCCACAGTCAAAGTCAAGTTCAACTTCAGCCAACACTTTCTTTTAACAGCAAGTTTTCCTGCTTTGTTTTTGGACAACTATTTCCCATAGAGAAGACACATTTCTATGCCAAAAACTCAAAAAAAAAGAGAATATGCAAATAAAAATGGAACTACACATGATACTTCTTTTTTAAGTGCCTGAACAGTCTTTATACGAGGGGAATAAATAATGGTATAAAAGGTAAGAAGAAATCTTAATGTATTTTACAATTTTGCTGTACACTAGGGGTTGTTCAAGTAGGCATCCCTGGGTGTGTACAGTTTTGTCCACGTGAGCATGTGTGTGTGTGTGTGTGTGTGTGTGTGTGTGTTTTCTTAGTTTTTATGATCGTGTTATGACATCTGTTTTGGGTGAGAGGGCTAAACGAGACTTGGACAGGCTCAATGACCAAATGTCTGTCCCAGAGTGCCGAGAGCTTGACTCTGTGACCACTAAATCAGCCCAATTGAAAACCTGCCATCTAAATCGGCATGTGTGTGTGAGAGTGTGTGTGTGTGTGTGTCTGTGTCTGTGTGTCTGTGTGTTCATAGGATGATTTTCATTCAGTGGGGATAAAAAAATTCAAATGAATAAAAAAGCTCATTGCTATTCCTACCGTGTTCCAATGAGTAGGTTATAGTTAATTTCATCGCACAACAATTTAAGAAGAGCGTTTACATGGATGTATGAAGGACAGATTCAAGAAAAGTGTCTTTGTTGAGAAAACTGAATAGAAAATGATTATGACCTTACAGTATCTTCATAACGTTGAAGGACTTTTTCTGTAGACAGGGAGGAGAATCTGGCCTTACTTATGCCTCATTAAAGTACATGTGCATGACCACCTGGCTGAAGATAGCACCGTTTTCACCTTTTATGTCCTCACTACTCATATAAGCTTTAACATAATCGGGTACCTCAATTTAAGTGTTATAGTATTATTATATTATGGTTATAATTGCATACATCAAATACAGAAATACAGAATAAAACGGCATAAAATGGTATAAATCTTTAAAAAACTTAAATTTTTAAGGAATCCAAAAAATTGACGACCATCTGAAGATGTATGTAGTGAGAAAAATGCTGGCAGGATGCATAGATTTATCGGTAACTTTTAGGGGTAAACCTAACCAACATACATTTTGGAAATATACATACTCGAAGAATGGCTAGCATAGTGGGCAAGAAAGTGCTTGATATAGTCACAAACTTTGTCGGACCAGCCCAACAAAATCGGCAGTCTGTATCGATGATCAGCTATGGGTGACAACAAAACCTCTGTATCTGCATTGGCCCTAAAAAATCCATATCAGTCAATCCCTACTCTCCACCCATTCTAAAAAGGAGTCCAGAGTCTCAACTCAACTTCACAACTTTTGTCTCTTGTCAAGACTGAAGGTAAGGCTGAGTCTGCTTTGTTTTGAGGGGGGCTGAGCCACCTCTGAACTCTCTGGACACACCCTTGATTGTGGTATACTGAGTATCTACCGTTTAAATTTGGTAGACCAGTGCCCTAAGTAATTGTTAAAAGAATGTCAAATGGTTGTATGTTACCATGCAGACATAAATAACACAACAAAGAAGAGGAAAGATGGGAACGTGGTCTCAGAGAAATTCATGTAATCCCTTCCTTACTCCCTTATCCTCCCCTCTCAGCTTTCTTTCAGTGGGAGTAAATGTGAGATCCAGATGTCGAGCCTTCACTGCAGATGTGCTCACTTACAGAGGCCAAGCAACACTAATCTGCCCTGCTGTGCACACACACACACACACACGGAAGCATGAAAGTTAGCACACACCCTCATGTAAATTAGTTTAAATTTCCAGAAAATAAATGGGATACAGAGACCGAACAGTTTATGAATGAAGAACACACAAAAAAGCATCAGACACAGATGCTGAACACGGTGACATTCAGTACAGACATAAAAGACCTCATAACGCTGTCTCCCACATGCATCAAGGATTTTTGGTACAAAACCTCTCTGCTGTGTTTTATTTACTTAACAGTCACTTGCTTCTCACTACTTACAACAGGGAATAAAATACACACACACAGATACACACACACACACACACACACATACAAACACAAACGCGCTCAGAACAAGGTAAATGGTTTTCAAAATGGTTTCAAATATTAATGACTCCTCTGTTCACTACTTACATGCCTCGCAGACCCATTATTGTAGCTGCATTTGAGAGACCTTAGTTTGCCTTGTCCAAGGATTCGATGCTAATGAAATGAGTGGTGCACGGCAGTATTGAACTACCTGATTTAAGGTCATCTCAGTGAATCTGAATATTGGAACAAACAGGCAGAGTAATCAAATTCCCCACTTATGTTGCGTGAGCTGTCCTTACTATAAAAAGCAATGAACCGGTGAATGATGAGGATGATTGTCTGAATACAGACAGAAATAAGCGTTTCATCTTACAAGGCTTACAATTTTTATTCAGTGACTTTTGAGGCAATGTTCCAGTTCTTCAACAAAACATTGCCTCTGCACTGAATAAATACAGCAGGGCGTATTGAAAGAATTGGCGAAAACAAACATTTCATGATTACCTACCAGTGTTTTCCTCTGAAAAATCATTTAAATTCCAAAATACTCCAAACGTTTTTCAAAAAAACATGACAAACCTTTGCATTTCCTATTACTTTTAACAATTTCTCAATTTTTTAGATTTGTCAGAACAACATTAATCTCTGAAACTTGACTTTTACACTGAATTTCCAGGAAAAAAGACTTGATTTAGAAGCAGGGTTTCTGATTTGATGGTGCAGTTGACATATTTTGGACTCATTTTGATCTTTTTTTCTGCATTCTTTGGATCCGTTCATTCTTGTAGTTGTACTCTGCATTTTCAAGTTTACAATTTTATCAACTTTGTCATGGTGGGAAAATCCACAATACTGACAGACTTTTAAGGTTTCAAACATCAGCCCATGCTTCTTCTGGGTCATGTGTGATAATGGGGATGTGATAATTTAAGATACTTTAACCTCATTTTATGTAAAATCTTCCATTTTATGTTTTTAAATGATGTCAACAGTTTCTAACACCAGGACACGGGAAATGGTACTGCACCTTGGCATTCAGTGGGAGCAATTTTATTCATCACAACAAGCCTATTTTGAGATACATTTGACTTGAAAATCTAAATAAATGAACTATGGCACACTTATACAGCAAGTATCTTTATCAGATGGCCATAATTTTTACCGGACAGTCACCTTAGGGGCTGGAACCCCAAATAAACATTTAGTCCAAATCAGATTTTGGCATAAGATGGTTGTTTGATGTTTATTTTTCAGACATTTTTCCACGTCATTACAAAGCTTGAGGCATTTTTAGCCTTTACTAGTTAGGCTCTTATCACCTACACCACAGTCAGCCAATTATGGAATCTAGTCGCAGGCCGGATCGGACAGTTTGGTGGGCCAGATTCAGTCCCCGGGCCGCCAGTTGATGATCACTGGAATAGAGTAATGCAAAGTAAATGCAACATACTCCAAGCCCATGGAGTGTGATAAGTATCTTATCACAAAGTTCTTGCCAATGTCTGTATATGTGTGTGTTTTGTGAATCATGAATGTGCTTAGACCCAGTACAGGATGTTTGTACAAACTTTGAAGTATTCAGTAGAATACTTAAAAATAACATAACGTAAGTTGATACTCATGCATCTTAGTGTGTGTGTGTGTGTGTGTGTGTGTGTCTGTCTGTCTGTCTGTGTCTGTCTGTGTGTCTGTGTCTGTGTGTCTGGTGTGTGTCTCCCTTGGGTCTGTTGCTCATTAATCATCCTCGTGCCGTCCCAGTGAATGATAATTGATCAGACCATGTTAAAAATTGAAAGGGCACCTTAAGTTGACAGTTTGACAAGAGCTGCAGCATTCTTTTTTTTCTGATAAGCAACACACAATAATAAGCATTGAAATGACCCTAAGATGATTCGTGCTGCCCTACCAAGATGTTTTAGCATAAAATGGTATTTACCAAAAATGCAGTTAAAGGAGAATTTTTATCTTAGGAATAGTGTAGAGATTGAGAGGGTAACACAGGTTAGTTATGAAATTCTGAAACTTCTACTTTTCATGACACATCACACATTAAAAGTATAATTTTTGTTTGTTTGGTCTCTTTTTTAAAGCTTTTCATTCAGCAGAACTACTGGTGTTTGATTTACATTGAGTCATAAATTACTTTATCAAAGACATTTTATTCACAAGGTGATTTCTTTCTTCACTGTGGAAAATCTCTTATTTACCGAATCCTTTCTGCCTTGACGCCTTTGAGACGTTTTCTCTAATATTTTTAAGTTAAAGAAAAATCAAAATCTATTTATTACATCTATTGAATCCATTCACTTCTGTCACTGTGGTTGGATTGCTACAGACAACAGCCCTCTATTCATCCTGTTGGTTCAGGATTTGGATTGCCGCCTGTTGGCTTGCATCAGTGCCCTCCTGTTTGTTTTCTCCACACGAGTAGATGAGTCGACTGATTGGCAGTCAGACGGCACGCTAGATGATAGCGCTAAACCTTGGCTGGGGCTAGCTGTTCAATTATTCACAGAAAGAGCAAGAAGGTGCGAGAATGAATAGGGGAGTGTGTGTGAGAGAGAAAATGAATGATGAAGCCAGGAAAAGAGGTATAAAGAAAGATGAAAGGGAGCAATTCAAACACTGAACATCACCCAATATTACCAAAAGAAAAGATTTGCTTGTTATCACCCACCTTCATTGGTGCTAGCGCCACTAATGCCTTAATCAAGCTGCTAGCCACTGCCACCCACCACAGTGTGACACACAAGCACAACAAAGTAGCACTACCTCTGCCAGAGCCACACACACATGCACCACCACTCCAAGCACTCCAGCATATGGGTCAGATCTAATCGCAATAATTTCATTTCCCCGCTCATCAGCTCCAAGCCAGATAGACTAAGTCCCATTTGTAACCACTGCAGCGCTACTGGAAGAAAATATGACAGATAAGAGGACTCTTGTAATAAGCCGGCTGTGAGGATCTGATAAATGAAGAGAGCTTTTCGCCAGTTAGCTGGAAAAATATATTGTGGAGCCCCTGAAAGTGTGGTAGCTTGAGGATTCATAAAAATAAACTGGGGAAACAAATTAACTTTGTTGATTAGAGGCAAGATGGAGGACGCTGCTTGGAAATGACTCAACGCCGCTTGGGAAATCTCTAGAGTACGAGGCGCTGTTCTGATATGAAGTACAGAGAGAAAAAACACAGATGTGTAAGATACAGTAAATCCTCATAGGCATCTTAACATGACAGTCACTCCTCTCTCTTTCAGACTCTTTATCTTTCACACATAAACTCTCAAGTTATTCAGAAAAATGTACCCTTCTCAGCTGTTTCCAATTTAAAGACAGATGTGCAGAGCTGCTTGTAACGGAAAGTGTAACATCTCTTTAGAGCAGAGGCCAGCATCAGGCACATATGGTTTTCAGCGAGAGAGGAGGAGTCGCCCAAGCGGCATTTGAAATGTAAATAGAACAAAGAGGAGTGGGAGGTGGTTAATTTCATCTGTTTCCATGGCAGGTAAACTCCATCAGCAAGGTTCTGATGTTTATTTTCGTGCTTTTATTTCTCTTCTCAGCATGTCAAATTATTTTTGACACGCTTCACACGGTAAGAAAATATGCATGATAAAGGCTTTTAAATAAGCAGCAGTTAAAGCTAAGAGAGACTGTTTAATTTGGAGGGATTGGGTTTGAAATGCAAAGCTGCTGTATGAGAACACGTTTGTCTTTCTAGATATTTTCTGCAAAGAATACTAAAATGAATGCGGGTCAATAGGAAAGTCAAGGAACTTGTCCTTGTGCCCGGCCCTCTCTGGAGGAAATGCTTCAGTGCATCTCAAAGAATTCATCCATGCGAAACCCAACACATAAACAGTCACCTTGTCAGTCACCTTGTCAATCAGTCTCTACGTTGGCCAGTCCACAATTCACAATCCAGCCAACCAATGACTGATTCCCATGCCTCACTTTCCATACTCAGCCTCTGTTTCTTCCTTTTACTGAAGCTCCGCACGGTTAAAGGTCAAGAGATTCACCTAAACATCCGGGTATGGGGCTCTGCATGGTTGGTTCAAACATAGTCCTACTTCTGTCATCACAAAAACAATTTACGCCACGATAAAAAGCTCTCTTTGTTTCAGGCATTTCAGGCACACTTTAATTTTAATGAGTATATGTTGTAGCTGAGTGGATAGTTATCCAAAGCCTATGGGAAATATGCCTCAGCTGAGATCAAAAATCATAAATGATATAAAGTTGAAACATCTGCAAAGACTTGTCTGGGGATAACAACTTAAATACAAATTATACTTGCCCGATTATTGTTTGTTTTATGGGCTGCTTCAAATACTTTTTTTTTCCAATAATGTTTCGTTATTTGCACACAAGTGCATTGTAAGCTAATAATCCTCAAAGGTATGACGTCCATGCTTCCATTTAAGGGCAACACATGCTGATAATAATCAATAATAAATAGTTTTTGTAAACTTAGGTGGCAAATGAGGTCCCTTAAGATGATAAATCTCATGAATTAACTACATCAACAATATTTCTAAGTATCCAAACAGTCACTTCCTGCAGGGCCATTTGCATGACAACGGTTTTGGGATGGAGCACAAAGGTATTGTTTCGTTTTGGCCTCTAGTTCACACGGAAAAGGCATTTTAGCCGACCTAAAACTCAGCAATGACAGTAACAACAGTGGACTACCATGTTGTACTTGTGCTGCTGAATCTACTGACCGCCTTTACACAATATGTGCATTGCATTCAATATACACGCCAGATGATCAGCTCACCTCTACTTCCTTGATGCCCAAGGAGCGCTAAAAATGCACTTTTTTTTTGAGTAATTCCAGTAATCAACCATTACTGACATTGATATACAGGTGATCCCACTGTACTTGGGTGCAATGGTGAGAGTGAAAATCTCATATGTTGGTTTGCCAGATGATTCAAATTTCTCATCTTTTTGACTGTTCATTGTGAGGTAGAGCCAATACATTTTATCATGCTGTTGAACTGAGTTGATGATATTTTCCTGTTATTTTTCAGCTGTTCTAGAAATGTTTTTTTTTACCCTGTGAGTTTGGTGTTGTGCAAAAACTGTGCTTTACACCCCTCTCTCTCTCTCTTACTCTGTTAAAACCTAGTCATTAATTGTGACCATGCTATGAAATTTGATCCTGCTGGTGTAACTGGCAATAACCAACAGAAAAGTAAATCTTAACAGAATGTCATTGGTTGCTAATTGCTGGTTACCATGGACCTAATGATAGATAGAAGTAGTCCTCTATCTGACGTCACCCATCTGTTTCCATGGTGAAGCCAATGGTTGGCAGGGGCCGTCTTGGAATTGCTGACTCGAGAGGTGGGCTTTGAGTCTCCTCCATGAAGGTTGGGCTGGACTTCCGGCACGATGTACAGCAATAGGACGTGCACACATGTGGCTTTTATATTCTTTATCACTCCATGTGGCGTCCATTCCCAGACAGCAGGGGGGCAGAGTATCAAATTCCCACATCTACTTGAGTACTGAACTAGAGTGGAAGAAGTTTGCATTGTATTATGCCGTTTACTGTTGTTATTTTTTATTTATTTATTGACAATTTCTCCTCTCTGCTGGATGTGACTGCAAAGAATTGTTCATTGCACAGTTATAATGGCAATCTCTGTGTGATGAATCATGTAAATGCCTGTGTTTTTGCACTTTGGACACTAGGAGCACCATGTTGTTACCACGTTTCCATCCAGCAGTAACAAATTCGAAGTGTTCAACGCAGAAATTTTTCACACAGAGGGTGAAAATTTTTTTTGCACCAGGCTGCCAGAATGATTTATCAACCATTTATCTGCACGCAACCATGTAGACCTCACAAACATGTCAAGCATAAACCAGGCCTAACAGCTACTGGGCACCAGACCTGTCAGTCACATGAGAGGACACTGGGGGCTCAGAATAAATAAAGTGCTTTGTTTCTGACCAATGGAGACAGCAACCAGTTTTTTTGTTGCTTTATTATGAAACTGTATGATGTTTACAATTACCAATTACCAAATAAAGAAGAAAATTATAAGCGTGTTCTATTGATGTTTGTTAAACCAGAAAATGCTCTGACCTTTAGAGAAATAATTTGTTACATAGCTGACATCTACAGTTGATGGACACATGCAAAAACAATACTTTTTAACATAGCATCAATATCAGTCTTTACCCCAACAGCTTCCCTATCCATCAACATAATTGCAACAGGCTAAATACTCATGTGGTTAAAAAAAAAATAGAAAATCAGATTTTATCTTGGAAATTGAAGCCACATCTTTCCACTACATATTGATACAGAATCAGATAAAGAAACAGAAAATTATTTCGCTCATTTCTGCTCTTAGAACAAAAAGAGTGTGCTTGTGAGGCCACTGAATTGGCATAATTACATGGGTTTAAATGCAAATTTACAATGTGCTTATTAATTCTATTCTGCTCATTTCAAATGACTGACTGCACTTAATTAAATCAGATTGATTAGACCTTTTCTAGACTTTCCCTTTACAACCACATAATTATGACAAATAGAGCCACTTGACACCCAATCTACAGCCGAGAACTGAGCTTTCTTTTCTCTGTCATTCAAGGTCTTTATAGTCCTGCGTGGGGTTCTACAGGCAGGTCACAATGAGGACGAAATGAGCCGCCACTTTAGCCTGAAGGAACGCTGTTTGATTTCTTCGAAGGCCTTTGACCTGTTTTTCATGATTTACCTAACCATGCATGTAAACAAGGCATACATCTTCATCTATATACAGCTTTTGTACATAAACAGATGCATCACAGGCTGTGGACATCATGTTCCATTTCATGATGTTCTTCATCTACACACCCACATGTCCTGGAGAGATGGTGACCACTTTGGTTAATGGATGTTGGTTATATGATGTTGAGGGGATAATAGCTCAGTGTTCTAACATGAAGCAGTTCCTTCCTGGATATTTTTTGTCCTCTACAAAGTGTCCTTATCATCACGGAGACAGGCCATCGCTACCGGCTGAATTTGAATGCACCTGTATTCAAAGGGTCCACAGGCCAAAGGCTACATCTATTTGGTTTTCTTCAATATTTTTATCGTTCTAATTATTGATGTCCATTTTCCTCTTCTTTATCATCTCTTGTGAAGCACATTGGACTGCATGCTTTTGTGTGCGAAAGCTGCTGTATAAATAATGTTGAGTTGAGTTGAATATGAAACAATAACCAGAATGAAACACCCAGATTAGCAGGTGAATGTGCTCCTTTGTCTTGCAAGGTCATGTGAGTTGATACACAAAGGGATAAGGAATGGAGTGATTAAGAGTGCAAACTTTTTAATATTCTTTTGTCACTGCTTGAATATTAATAGCTCCCAAACAGCGCTAATGGTGAATTGTAGACAAAAAGAAATAGGAATAATAATTAGGGGGGGCAATATGAAGAAAACACATTCAAATAAATGTAATATTTAAAAAGCAGCACCCCAGGACCTGGCGAGTTAATGGCTAAAAAGGCTCCTGCTCCTCAAGTGTTTTTCTGCGCTTTGATTGCAATTTGGAGAAGGAATTATCTCATCGGGGTGCGTGGGTGGAGGGAGGTCGGATCTGGCTGTGAAGTGCTTGTCATTATCGAGATCTCTCCCTTTCTGTTTGTTCCTTGTTCCCTTTGTCTGACTCCTTCCCCCCTCTCCTCTTTGTCTTTCTTCTCTAGTTGTGCTTGTTTTGTACGACTGTACAACCCAACAGTGTCAAAATATTAGTGAGTAACACACACAAATATTGAATGTATGATACCACGCAATATTTCAACTCTTGTTATATGAATAGTAAATTGCATTTCATGACCAACAGATGTAAGAAGAACTTAACAGAGTACAATAACAGAATAACAGACATCTATTCACAAACATGTGCAGCCAGTTCACGGTCACTTTCACCTACATGCTGACTCTGTCTTTCTTATCAAACGAAGACACATGCCATAAGAACGCATTCATTTTCCACAATCCTTTCCACCACTGGTTGACAATCACAATCAAATCTCAGGCATAAGTGACTCTTTTTATAAATGCCATGGGCACTGGGGTCATCATATTTCCTCTTAATTACCCAGCCACATTATCACCGTGAGGCACTTCCCACCTTTCTCTTGCACTTCTAGTCACATTGTTCCAACTGCAGTGACATTCACTGATGTACTCCACACGTGAATGTGAGATATGGGTATGAAAGAGAAAAAGGATAAAAAGGAAAGAAACACATCACATTAACAAGAAATGCTTTAAATCGTGACTGCAGTCAAAGAATGTCTATGATTCAGAGCGCTGACAGATGATAGAATTAACAGTATCTATCTGAGTCAAGCAAAGAAACACTGAGTGCTCTACACGTTGGACAGGGAAAAATAAAAAAACATCATGCTCTGGAAAGAAAAATCTCCAAACCAACAGTACAAGGTGTTTTTTGAATGTACTGACAATTACTGAGATGGTTCTCCACCATTTTCCTGGTTTATTTATCACGGCATTAGAAAGAAGTAAAGGGCCTTGAGCTTCTGTGACTTTTGTTTCATTGCCCTCTGCAATTCAAACTTTGAGGCAGATATGCTGTCTAATTATAAGAACACATCTTACCTGTGTGAAGAAAGGAGTCCTGGCTGTTAAATACAAAACTACTCCATTTTTGACAGGGTTTGCAAGCAGTGTTTTAACAATTGCTTTTGAGTCATGACAGCAACTTGTTTTGTTATTACTGATGAACATTAGATGGTTTCCAAACCTTTCTCTCTTTTTTTCTGAAAAAAATCACTTTTTTACATATTGATTACATGGATTTTGCAATCATGGATTTTTTGAAAATATTTTTAATTTTTCTTTAATTACCAAACATGCAAGTGCTAAAACACGTTTCATTCAAACTATCCCAATTCACCAAAGTTTATATCAGATTCCTAATCAATTGTTGAATTCTTCATAAAATGTTGGAACAATTTTGCAGTTTTTTAACCAATTTTTCACAATTTTGGCCCATTTTTTTCTCCTTCTTAATGAAAATACCTGAATTAACTGAAACCAGTTGAATATCAATTAATGCAGCCATTTCTAGCAGCAGTGAAGCTTTGCTACAATCTGCCGTCTGTTTCCGGGATTTTTTTTTTTTAATGAAAAAAAAGAAAAAAATGTGCATCGTAAAAATAACATGATGCCTTTGTTAGGCTGGGTTTCTCCATTTTAAACACCCAAACTCCCACCTCCACCCCATTTTATTTGTCACAGGTTTCTCAAACCATTATGAGGCCTTTCCTCGGGTGTCAGTGTGGGTTTGGAGGGGGGGGGATTCAAGAGCTACACTTTCACCAGGTGGGTTCTTTGCTAAATGGCCATGACTCACTTAATGTGCCCATTAAAAGCAGTGAAGTGGCAATATTGTTGGACAACCCCTTCCTGTGTGAACACTGTATGAACTCTGGTACATTCCCATTGGTGGTCTCCGTTTCCATTACTCAACTGCCCTCTGTCTTTCTGTCTTTTCATCAATGTTCTGCCCTGGATCTAAAGTTATTACTGAGTCTGAAATGCTTTTTGTTTGTGTGTGCAGTAATGCAGACAGTATAAAATTAATAGTATCTCATTTGAAAAGCATTTATTTCATATTGATTTTTTTTAATGAAATACAGGTGGCACATTCTCTATACCTCTAAAAGACAGTGTGCAGGGGAAAAAACTCAAATAGAGCTTGAGTGTTTTGTATTGAGAGAAAGAAAAAATAATCAGTCGGTCAACACAGCCGTCTTGTCATGTTTATGTGGATAAAGTTGAAGGTCAGCAACTCTGAGCAATTACTGGTTTGATTTATAAGCTTTTTGTAGACTTGTAAGCTCAAGCCCAGAATAATGGTGGTTATATAGAAGTATATATAAAATCTTTGAAACAAACAAAACATCTCTATAAGGGTTTATAACTAAATGTTTAAAGTACAGGATGGAATAAGTGCTCTATTGAGGCTACATTAGAGGTTTTGCAGAGTTTATTGTATATGTATCAATGTGAATGTCAGTGTCAGACATTTGTCAGAATACATCTGAGCAGTTATGAATAAAAAAAGGAGTCTTAGTGTCTCTTTTTAAGACATTACAAACAGCTTTACAATTTACAGAAGCCTTTTCTGTAGCTGTGATCTTATATGCATATAAACTTTGAAATAACAAATCTTGTGGTTAGCACAAGTTTGATTGTGAGATTACATTTTTTTTGGTAAACATAAATTTAAAAGCTTTGTGTCATCCTGTATCAATAATGGCACACGTTATTACTTAAACTTGATTCAGTGCAGCTCCACAGGACTACCCTGCTCTAACTGTACCGTGTGTTGCACGCAATTTCAAAATAGTAGGATGAAGCAGTCATTCATCTGTTTTGGTTAATGTGCTCTGGGTCAAATACAATTAACCCAAACATGGAGTCATTCCTGCGTATTGTGGTCAATCATTCTTGACCTGAAGATAAACAGATTAAACTCATCCACAGTAGCTAATTATCCCTGCGTTAAGCTATCTTTTTTCTTGCAGCCATTAGACAGTTTAATCAAATTAATGTGAAGTGAATGCTCAACATGAAACATTATCACATATGGCTATTTTTCCAACTACTGTGCATGTGGTTTGTTTCTCATAGTGAGAAATAAGATTCTTTCAGAAAAACAAAGCATTCAGATAAACATCATAACCTTCATCTATTGTTCTGTATCCCTTATTGTGTCTTTGTAGACTGTTGACTTCAGCGTGTTCTCAACATTGTCATGTATTTACCATATGAGCTATTATTTTCCCTTTGAAATGTAAAGTAAATGTATGAGTCTCTTTAAAGTGTTACTATAGCTACCATATCACAGCTAAACATCCATGCAAACATGTTGTATGCATTACAGGTATTGTAATACCAAAGGCTATGCCCAAGGTCACATATAAGCACAATACCCTCCTATTATAATACAAAACATCACTTACCATGACTTCAATGCCTGCCATGATGTGAAGGTGGATTGATGGCTTGAAAAGGATGAGAAATAGATGACTGTGAGTTGAGGTGGTGGGGTATGTTCCTTTCTCAGCATCTGCTTGCGTCAGTGTGTGGGTACGTTTGAGTCTTGGCATGTGGCAGTAAAATAAAAAGGTGGAAATGAACTGTGGTGTATATGTGAGCAGTTATGTTTGAATGTGCATCGCTCTCAGCCTTTGATGACCTTTGCGTGTTGCCACTGTGAGCAGAGTGACCCGGCTGTACTCATTAAAACCAATGGAACGGATCGTTCCCCGCTAATTGTTTTTCACTGACAAATGGCTGCTCTGACTCCTGAAGACTGCTGCAGGGGCCCTGCCCGCCTGGAGCACACTGACTCCACTAATGAGAACTGCCGCTATGTGAGTGTGTGTGTGAATCTGTGTGTAAGGGAGTGCAAATGTATGTCTGAATGTTTGTGTGTGTGTGTGTGTGGAGTGTGTTAGCAAGAGAGAATTTGTGTACACTGTTTTTCGTGCTGCCAGGCTCCCTTGCTGTGAACTGGCATGTGTAAAGTCAGAAACAGTACTTTATGAGGCTCAACAGAAGCCATTAAAGCATTTTTCTCTTGTCAATCACTCTAACACCAAGACACTGTTAACACATTAAGTATTGTATCCAGGAATTAAAGCCCTTATTTACAGTCAAACACAAACCAAACAATGTAAGGCTGAATATCAAATATGCCCAAATTCAAAGAACGACTAAATTATTTTTACATTGACAGCGTCAGCTTGTTTGTCATCATTAAATGTTAAGTGATCCCCTGTAGTACCCTCTTCTCCAACTCCTCATTATTTCAGCATTTGTGTCTAATCCTTCAGACTTGTTGCTTTCCAATAGTGCTTAAGTACTAGTCCTGTTTTTGTTTAAAATTTGATGGTGGTCGGGACGATGTTTGCTGCTGTACACTTCAGACAACGTCTTCAGTTGAGTATCTTCTCTTTTCTTTGAGGAAACATTAAAATGTGTGAAATAAAGTTGAACTTGGTTAGCCGTTTGATTGGAAGGTTTAAAGCACCACCATTTCCACATACTCACACACACACACACACACACACACACACACACACACACACACACACACACACACACCTCTTTCCTTCCTGCTGTCCTCTCTGCTTCCACCTGTTCCATGGTCCACTGGATGCCTGTGAATCCTATTAGAGGGAAACCCCCACCCCTCCCTTGCTCCTCTACCTGGCAGTAATCCATCAGAGGGGCAGTCAGGCTGTGCAGCACCTCATCGCCACCCATCCTCGATACCCGCCAGTGCCCAGTGCTGCAGCAGAGGCCCCAGCTGGGGGACCGCCAAAGCTTGGTCGTTATCAGATGACAGATAGCTTCATATCAGGTGTATAAAGCAGGCGAGCATTGGTGAGGGCCATCTGGTCGATGATTTGGGGGAAGTTGTGAAGTCAGGTCCACAAGCAAAGGTATAGCAACGTGGGTGATGATGATGGATTGGGCCGGGAGCATCGCTGCCAATCACAGCAAACTTTGGGAGCTATTTCACATCTACAATGTTCCACCACTTTATCAGAACACAGGCAGGGTTACACACTCACTGTGGTACTTATAACCCCAATTCCAATAAAGTTGGAACATTGTGTAAAATTTAAATAAAAACAGAATGCATGATTTGCAAATCCTCTTCAACCTATATTCAGTTGAATACACCACAAAAGTTGAGATATTTAATGTTCAATCTGATAAACTTAATTGTTTTCATGCAAATATTTGCTTATTTTGAAATTGATGCCTGCAACAGGTTTCAAAAAGCTGGGTTCACGTTTTCCCACTGTGTTACATCACCTTTCCCACTAACAGCACTCAATAAGCATTTTTGATCTGAGGAATCTAATTGTTGAAGCTTTGGGGCTGCAATTCTTTTACATTATTGTGGATGGACAACTTCAGTTGTTCAACAGTCCTCGAGTCTCTGGTGTCAAATTTTGTGCTTCATAATCTGCCACACATTTTCAATGGGAGACATGCCAGTCTGGCACCCGCACTCTTTTACTACCAAGCCTCACTGTTGTAACAGGTGCAGAATGTGGCTCAACATTGTCCTGCTGAAATAAGCAGGGACGTCCCTAAAAAAGATGTGGCTTGACCAAAATGACCTCCAGCGGGCCACTTAAGTGCACGTTTCTGCTCAAACTGTCAGGAACAGACTCCACGAGGGTAGTATGGGGGCCCAACGTTCACAAGAGATCTTGAAGAGATCTAGACCCCAGACTCAGAGACTGGAGTCACAAACAAAGGTAGTAAGGCAGTAAATTTGTAGAAGTGGAAGTAAGGTTTTGCCATCTCCCACTTTGGTTCATGTCAAATTTCAAAGTGTTACTGGTTTTCATAGAAAACTAATTTAATACAGACCATGAAGAGAGTCATATCATATATGAGGATTTTCAACCAATTTAATGAATCTCAATGAATTATTTTACTGGAACTGAAAGTATGTAACTACATGATGATATAAATGTTATGTATACAGTGCTCGACAAATTTATTTGACTACCACCTAGTGTAAGTTGTTTGGCACTCCTGCTATAAAGTATGTTGCTGATTTCCAAAAGATTTTTAAGCCTCTGACCATGGTTGATCTTTTATGCACAAGTTTTTCAATCAAAATAATATCTTTGATGCTAAAATATAATAATTGCTATTTTCCATAAATATTCAAATAGACTGTTTTGCACCAAATAGAAAAGTTGAGGTACAAGATTACTTTCTGATTGAAAAATAAGTATGTTTACTTTCATTCATGAACAGAAAATTTAATTCCAATGGTTGCCTGTAATTGTTGATTCATTTTGACAAGCTGTTTTTCAATGTAATAAGTATTTATATTGGTATTGGTATCAATATCAGTGATTTTGTCCCTATATTAACTAAATATCAGATTGATACCACATTTTGCAGTATATACACTATAATAACACACAGATAGACATTCTGTATGTGTCAGAATATGTCCACAAAATGAAGATTATTTGTCACCATTGTTTGTCACATACTTGTGAAATGTTAATTAATGCCATGTTTGCCATTTTATTACTCATATATCTACAGGCACTGAACGAGTCCTTGTGTGACGAGAATAAACAGTGAAAGTGTGCTCTTGACTAAGTGCAAACAGAGAGTCAAGAACACAGTTTTGTCTCTGAAGACAAAGGAAGGATTCTAGGTGGTTAATTACTTTCTGAGCTGATGAGTAGATTCATCAATTGAATTCCACTGTACACTTGTTTCCCCGACATCGAGAGACTCAGAATGATGACGATTCATCAGCCGGATGACATTATAACAAAGGGATTCACACAGCTGTCGAAAGGAAGCAACGAGGGGAGTCATTACAAAGGGCAAAACCTTCACAGAGGAGGGAATGCCTGTGTTGCTTCTTCATAAATGTTTCTTCTCATTAGAGTAAAATTATGGGTCTCATCTTAGCTAATGTTCAATTTAAAACGTGCACATGAAAGTTAATGTCATGTGGCTACATTGGTGTAGAAATAAAATCTCAAGAATACAAAGTATACCTGGTTTCCTGGTTTGCCGACGCAATTGAAAAGCCCTTTGAGACGTGTTGTAAAGGATCCCAGCAACTGAGTAGAATTCCAGTTGTTAAAATACAGTCCTGTCTTGGTAAATTAATTCACTTCACATCATCCCTGTTGTAAAATCAAGACTCAACTTTCAGAGGTTGTGCTCCCCTGCAAGAAAAAGAAGTTTCTGCCAGACTGTCTGAGGAGGAGAGCAACAGAACATTTCTCACAATGTGCCTGTCAGTTTTTCCTCTTTGTCTTTTCATCACCAAAAGGAATTGAGGATCAACTAGAAAGAGAGCAGGGTGATGTGTTTTTCACCTGTTCATATCAAATGCACATGCGACCTCAAAGGATTGTGGGATACCCCCCGGCCCCAGTACAGCAACAATGACAGACATATACATCTATCTTTTTGAGGTTTGATCCACAGACAGTAGGAGCAGCCCTACATCTGACTTTTTTTTTTTTTTTACCAATCACAGTAAAGTAAGCATCATATTTAAACGTATTATTAAAACTCATATTTAAACTTAGACTAGTTAAATGGCACATTACTAGACAAGAACTTTATCCTGTAATATCCTTGACATAAGAAGACATTTTCCACTGCATGATTTGAAAATCATGTTTGCATGCTGTCAGGAAGTTAAGTCTGTTTTTTGTTTTAAGTCAAAGCAACTCATTTACATTCTCCTGAAAGAAATGTGAGGTTATCAGTTTGTTGCCCACTTACTTCTCCTCCTTTTAAAGAACCAGACGGTGGGTTGAATTCCTTAATACCTGAGCGTGTGCACAATCCCTCTCTCGACACAGTACCTGCATGAGATGCTGCACTGCAGCTGCTATCCCATAATGCAGCTCTGTCTCTATTCCTCCCTCCCACAATCCCTCACAATTCATCTCTATCAAAACAAAGTGAAAGGTTTTGTTTGAATGTTAGGTTTAATTTATTGCTGTTTTTGGCTTGGTATCGGAGTATCTGAACAATGCACGTCCAAATATTGGAGTATTTTGTGCGAGAATGTAGTACCTTTGATTCACTTCAGTGCCAATGTGGAGTTTTGATGAGACTCAAAACGTCATGAAATATGACAGAGACATCTCATGTTAAATATCTCCAAATATTCTAAATGTTAAATTAGAGGAAACAAAACTTTGAGTCTTTAATTTAGGAATTGTCACAAGTTAAGTTCAGACAAGCTTTAATAAAACCACATTTTTACCTCAACAGGCCGACACTGGCTGTCTTTACTCAGCACATTTACATGCACTCAGAGGTCCACCTAAGGTCATGGCTCCATAGTTAAGTCACAATGGGAGATCTAGTCCTGCCTGCGTATACATGCAGCAAATTAAACCAGTTCCAATTTACCCAAAGAGGAAACGGCAATAACCAAGATGGATGCAGCTGTATCTCTTTGTGTTCTTTACACACTAAGCATGTCAATTCAGTAAAATTGTGTTTGTTGTATTAGATCTAAGTCTTGGTCATCTATCTCCTCTTCCAGGGGAAATTTGCCTGCACTAAATGATTGAAAAGCAACACATTCATTAATTTCTTTTAGTGCAGATTTATTGGATTCAGTTAAGTCAGACTGCTTCTCATGGTCTACACCGAAAAAGATATTTACAAAGTGCCCAATTAAATAATTATATTTACCAACATAAATGTTGAGAAAGTGTCACAATATATAGGTGCTTTACTCACTTAGTAAAGAAACAACATTAAAACTTTTAGAAACAATATATTTTCACCTGAGCATATCAGAACACTTTCTGCAGACTACTGACCTTGCAGACTGTTCAAGCATATATGTATATCTCACTCTTGTAGAAGGCGATCTATAAAGGCCTGAGGGACAGCACAAGCAGTGGACAAGGTTCAGAACCTGAAATTACATATTTCTTTTCACATTTTTCTGCAAACACTAGGCCAACCAAGTCTTTTCTTCTCAACTAGTATTTGATAAACTGTCAGAAGGCGCCCAATAGATCAGACAGTAAGAATTATAGATTTTATGTTACTTGAGGTCAAACAGCAAATAAAGTCTTAAAAGAAATTCATCTAGGTTGTAAAATACCTGGTTGAAGAGATAAAACATAAACAACAGAGCTCAAGAACAGGTGCTCAGGTGGGTGGGTTATTTCATGAGAAATGGCAGGAAAATGTTGGTTTGTGGTTTGAATATGGCCTGAAAAGTGAATGGATAGACTGTGGAGGTAGCATCATGCTGATGATACATTAAAAAACCTAATTTAGTGTGCCACATTCAGTTAGCCATGCCTTTTGTTTACAGTTGCCTCTGTAACCAGTGTTGTTGGTAATGTTGATGGCTGACTAAAGACCTGAGGTGCCCTTGATGTAAAGCCAGATAACAGGAGTTTGAATGGCACTTGTTTACTGTCAACTCCCAATTCATACTTGTCCCATTCTGGCATTGTCCCTGTGAATGTAATATGAGTGTGAGGGTGTGTGTGTGTGTGTGAGAGAGAGAGAGAGGGAGAAGAGAGAGCTTGAGTGAGACTGTGTCACAGGTGGCCGCCCAGTAGGTGGGAAAATGCAGGAAGTCTGCTTGTCTGTGTCCACATGTATCAGACGCAGCATGTTTTTCCCTTTCAGAGGCGAGGTATCCTGTGTGTTGTGTGTGTCCAACCATGTGTGTGTGTGCTCCTTTGTGAATGTGTGTGTGTGTATGTCGCCGATCACACTGGGCGGCTGACTTCCAGGAACCCCTGCAGCAAAAACAGGCACTGTGTGTTTCCTGCTCTCATGCACCGTTATCATGGGAGGCACACAAACACACACTCACACACACATAGATCGTTGCCCTATTCTCTTTTCCCTTGCAGGTTTCCTCAACGCCTATCCTCATGCCTCCGGCCGTCAAGATGTTTCGTTGTGATTGTCATGAGAGAAGTTGCTCTCAGGGAACGAATGAGCGAGGAGTGACTGCATCCTTATGGGCCTTCTTTTTTTCTTTTACTTTTCTGACCATGTAAGCTTTCCTTTCTCTAGTCTGATTCAGACGAGAACTCAGCACAAACTCCCTGATTCCATTTGTATTATGTCTTATTTTTTTCCCCTTCTCTTCTTATCAATACTTCCTCCCTCCATTACCATCCCACACCTTTTCCCTGCTGTATCTGTTCACACATCCTGCGTAGCCTCACTACCTTTGTCACAGGCTGACAAAAGGACTCAGACTGCAAAATGGAAGTAGAGCACAGAGTCCTTGCTCTGTGCTTGTGAGAGTGCCACAGACTATATCTACCCATATTTCCCTTCGAGAACACAATGCAACTCACTCCACATAGGGAGAGACAGGCAGGAGATGAGAGAGAGAGAGAGAGAGAGAGAGAGTAAAAGAGAGAAATGCACAATGGCAGTGTTGCAAACAATTGCCATTAATGGCATCATCTTTTCCCCACAGAGATTGCATTGAGAGAACAATGAGCTCCATGCTGATGGTGTGCTAACAATCTGCCGACTGTGTTACATATGAAGCACAACAGAGTAAAGCGGGAGATGATATGCAAGCTTGTGATCTTACTCCATCAACTGAATAAAGTAGATTAAAGTTAGAAAAATATCATTTGTTATTAAAAACATCTTGTATAATATTAAGTATATTTCAAGGACCCTGACATCCAGAAAAATAGATGCTCTCATTAAATTTGATATCACAAGATAATGAACTGAGAGTGAATGGACATTGCTCTGTTTATGATTCTGCACAAACAGATTTTCAATAAGTTCATTTGGGACAGAAATGTGGAAAGATTCTGATAAGCTCTGTTTTTTTTTAACAAACAATTGTTGAATACATGGGCTTTAACAAATTGCACCATTCGACAATCTGTATATACGGGTTACACCTCAAGCTGTACAAGTCATAGAGCTCCAGGCAACTAATAACCTGCCATTCTCATTTTAAGTAACAAGCCTTGTCAACATTCTAGTTTTCTGATTTTTGTTTTGTTTTGTTTTTTGTTAGGGGGGGTATTATCTGCAAGGCCAATGCACACCAAGACACAAACAGTCTATTGGTTTGTTTAAAATGTCAAATAAAAGGTGGGAAAACATATTACATTTAATCCACTCTTCATCTATATGTGCAAGACATGGCCTGCTGCAATGCAAGGTCCTTTTCAGGACACACTATACAGATGTCTCACAAAATATTTCTGATCAAGAATCATGTACACATGCTCTAGACCTGTCCCCTGCTCAACAATTTTTGGTTGGACATTTTTAGAAATCTCAGTAAGATTTTCATGCCTCTATCATCCCTGATACGTTGATGGTACTTTTGGCCTCCCCCAGAACCGTAACACTCCCCTTCCAATCAGATGTGCCATTGCCTCCACAACAATCCAGGCCAGATGTGTTATCTGCCTTAATTGGAAACATGCCTCTCCTCCAACACATAGTGAATGACAATAGGATATTTCCAGTTGTCCTAAACTTAAAAAGATGGGATATGGAACTTCGAAGCCCTTTTTCAGCTTTGTCAAGGGCCTTGATCTAATACCTGAGAGCGACAGTGCTGCTCCTTGAGATGCTCCCTTTGGGTTTTTTCCTTTTTGGTTTGTTTTGTTTGGTTTATAGGAACTGCTATATCAAGGGACCATGAGTATTAGCTTGTCTCATTTGACATCAGCTTCAGTGATGCACAGAACTGGGATTGAACCAACTTCTTCAGATTGAGAGATGAAGACTACAAAGCCATAGCTGCCCATCCCAAACAGTATCATTTTGTATCCCATCATACTGTAATTTTCACATTGTTTAACATGAAACTGATTCATCACAAATCTCATCCCATTGTACAGTGCCTCACTGGATTAACTAATATTAAACTGCTTATAAAGCACTGCATGACAGAATTTATAATGAATTGTTTCTTTTCACTTTTTAATAAACCGTATGGCATCATACTGAAGTATACTGTGATGTATTTTGCTAAGAGGTCAAAAAGTTTATTCTGATACATTTGGTATGAAGTGTATTATAGAATGGACCAAAGTAGAGTATTTCAATTTATGAAATGTTATGTGCAGGCTTTGGTGCATGTCATATTCACCCATGCAGTTCAAGAGGACCGGTTGGTATCAGCGAGTTGTAAACGCAGCTTCTGCTCTGAGCTTTCACTGGCTCTGCAGGCGAGATGACTTCCAGATGGTCCAGGGAAAGTGTTTGCCTTGGGTTACTGCAGGCCTATGCCTTTTTCAGCCGAGGGAGAGACATAGTGCTCTTGTCTGTGAATGTTTTTGCTTGTGTGTGTGTGTGTGTGTGTGTGTGTGTGAGTGAAGACAAGCATCACAGTCCCACTTTTTTTTTTGCACATACACACCCACCCACACACCCAACAGCAACCTCAGCTGGCTGGATCTTGTCCATGACACTACAATGCTATTAATGCAAGAGGTTACTGTAAAATGTAGGACACTCCAGGGGTCTCAAGCAAGAAAAAGTTAAATTTTCTAATTGGGTGAATGAAAGGGAGAGTTAAACATCTGAGAGGGAGAGATGTTTAACGGGGTTTTTTCAGCTTGTTCTATAGACCACTGACAATTATAGTAAAGCACTGCACTGGGCTGCTGGCATTATTTTGAGGCACCAACCTGTCAAGATGTTGAGCGTGAACAAAAACATCCTCTGACTGCTTATGCTATAAGACAGAAAATGCTAAATTCCAAATGCATTTTCACAGATGAACTGCAGAAATACAGTGTTCCCTTTCTTTTTCCTGTGGTCATGACTGGTTGTAAGAAATTTTATTTACCCATACTGAGTCAAAGTTTTGAGATATACGTCAATTGTTTAAGATTAAAACGTAAAAATTCTTAGATAAAAGATCAAAATATGTGGATAAAACGTCAAAGTTTTGAGAAAAAAAGTCTAAATCTACAGAAAAAAAGTGATGATTGATATAATTTAAAATTTTGTCATTTTATCTCTAAATTTTGACTTTTTCTCTGACAAATTTGACTTTACATGCGGAAAAGAAAAAATCTCAACAAAGCCTCTTTTTTTCATTTTGAACTTTTAACTCACTTAAATGAGCTTTATACATTATTTATGTGTTTATTTTAGAAAATGTTTACTTCAAACAGAAAAGGAGTGTTTTAAATAATTGTATGGGTTATGAAGCTACTTTTTCATCCTTGAGTTTCTTTGGGTATTTTTGCAGTATCTAAGACGCTGAGTAGGGGGTCCTCTTTCTTGGGTACTTAGACTATGGTCACCCTATTTCATGTGGACACCAAAGTTAAATGATACATTCACATTTTCACTCAGAATGATGTACCTCTTCATATGAGAAGAACTTGATAAAAAAAAAAAAAAGTAACCCAATCCCTGATCTGTGATGATACTGCGTGTCTCGCGCCTAGGATGAAACACCTTGAGTATAATCTGAGCCCTTGACGTGAAAAAGCTTAAGCACCCACTTGAGCGGTAGAAAACACTTCGACTTGACCTGACCCTGCATTTTCCAACCTGTTTTAGGACACACAGATGCTGCCTGCTGCCCAGTCGCCGCCCCCTCCTCCTCTTCAGCAGCGCTTCAGTCCCGCCCACCACCACCTGGCTCTGCTGCGCACCGCCGACTGGAGGCAGAGCGCCGCTACTCTTCACCCCTACACCAGCGGACAAGCAGAAACCAAGGAGCCCCGTGACCGAGGGTGAACGGATGATTTCTTTTTGTCATATTTATAAAGTGATTTCTCCTCCTTAGACTAAATCTACGCCTGAAGGATTTTTGAATCAAGTGCGTAAAGACGAGCAGAGAATCGGACGAGTGCTCTGCGCTCTTCTGCATCCTCCCTCTCCATCATCTCTCCTCCTTCCCCTGCCCTGCGCCTTCGCGAGACTCCTGGCTCTCCCATCCTGACTCTTCCCCACTGAAAGATCAGCAAATACTGAGCTGTCCCTCTTCCTCTTCTTTTGTCGGAGTTTGAATCACATTTTCGACCCTCTGGAAGTAGCGCCTGTTAAGCTGTCTGGACTCTGCAGGTTTCGTCTTCCCGTTTCCAGCGGATCGACGAGGGGACCTCGCGCGGAGTGAAAAGGACTGGAAATTATTTAGCCCTCTCTCATCAACGTGCCGCATGGTGGGAATTTCTGCCTCTTTTCAGTGTAAGTGGCTGGATACTCTTTTTCTTTCGCTACATTAATATTTACGCCTTTGCTGGGTGTTGTGCGCACGGAAGGAGATCAAGTAAATAACTGAGTCGTTGTAAAATTTGTGATTTGTGTTTTGTTTCACATTTTAAACGTGGAGTGAACACATGATGCGTTTAGTTGTTTTGGGGCCACAGATGTGAAAACATCCGAATTTCAGGCCCACATGTGCGTTGACAGGATCTTGGTTTTATATTTTATTGGACTGTATTTTATTGTCTAAAATATACAGCGTTGACAGATCTGATGCTGGAGCGAACAATGCGTGTTGCTGTGCGTAATAGTGACTGTAAAGGTTACCTTCTACTTAAACGGGAAATAAGTGAGAGTCAAAAGTAATTATCTGTTTCACATTTTGTCTAGCCTACCTTTAAAGAAATGAAAGATGGACAGCAAATCCAAAAATTTTACAAAAGGACTCAAAAATTCGGTATTCTATCAAATGGATAAAATAAAATAAAGAATCACGCACTAGAGGAACAGGTAGGAATAGGCGTATAGGGTTCCCATTAAATGTTGCTTCTGTTAGTTGAAATATTGACTCCAACTTCAGCTGTTCCCTGACTCCATACAAAAACAGTTCAAGAGCTCTGACCCTGCATGGAGAGAGATTCTCAGGCAACAAGCCACTTAAGTTCTGGGACTCCATTTTAAACTATCAAAACCCCTCTCTCATCAGCTGTCAGTCCCCAGGATGCATGGTCACCTTGTTGATTATTTTTAGCCAGACATGTACTATTGCTCCTCTGCTTCATGTTGACAAGTAGGTGCTACTGGGGGCTTGGAGCAAGCAGGTTTTTCAATCAGAAATTCAAACAACATGTGAATGAACAGACCACAAGTTTAGTTTATCATAAACTTCAAATACTTGCACACTTACATTTTAAAAGAAACTTTTCACAATGAATCTGCTGTAAGATAGTGTGACTGTTTTGTGAGAAAGAGATTTTCAATCCCCCTGGCTCTCCTCCTCCTTTCCTCTCTTTTTCAGACAGACTTTGCATTTCAGGTTTTGAATTTAAAAAAAAATCCTCTGGAGCTCAGTCACAACTGTCAAATGCATCTTCTCAAATCCATGTGAAGTTTCCATCTCCTCCCGCTGCGACTTTGTCGTCCTCACACAACCAAGACGGGGAAGAAATAGACAACTAAATCTTTCTAGAAGGGTTGTGTGAGGTTAAAATTAAAGGGTATGTGCTATATTTTGCACCAGTGGGAGTGTGTTACCCGACAGAGGAAGACAGTAGACAGACATGTGGGTTAGGGAGCAGGGAGGGAGACTGCCGGGGCACAACCTGCTGTCCATGCCCGGCTGTTTCTCACGGCTCGGATTATAGAGGGAGGAAAATATCTACTGGAGACCTGCAGGGCTTTTGGGCAAATTTTACGCACTGCGAATGGTTTCATACAACCCTCTAAAAGCCTCTAAGATCATGATTGTTGATTCTTTTTTAAAAAGTGACCCCATGCAGTCAAAGTCTGAATAAAGGGATTGTTGTTGGCAATTTTGTATTAACTGAATCTGTTTTTATAAGCTAGAAAATATGAGCAAAAGTATTTCAAGTTTCAGAATGTTATTATTGTTATTATTATAATTCAGCAGGAAAATATTTTTGTCTTTTTATCACAACGATGATTCTGTTTTGATTTGTTGTCCTGTCTGTCATTTATTTCGCCATCTGTAGTTTATTTTCCCATTCCCAAACCAATAGGACTTCCATTAAAGCAGTGACTTGACTGAAAAGACCATTACCTGGAGTGTGTGTTTGCAGAGATAAAGAAAGAGAGAAAGAGCGAGAGCGAAAGAGAGAGGGGTAAATGAAAGGTAAACAAAGCTGGTGAAGGGAGGGAGAGTAAATGATAAGTGCTGTTTGCAGGTTATCTGTGTGTGTGTGTGTGTGTGTGTGTGTGTGTGTGTGTGTGTGTGTGTGTGTGTGTGTGTGGTCATTCACACATGCATGCATGAACACCCTACATCCGTGCCCACTGTATAAACACAGTTGTATGAACGTTAGCCACTAACTCTCTGCAGTCTCGACGCTGCAGCATCAGCTAGCTCTTCCAGGGGCCATCTGCCCAGCCACCAGCCTGCCTCACACCTGTTCTCCCTCCCCCTCCCTCCCTCCCTCCCCCGGCTACCAGGCTATAGGGTCAAATGCATCAGACCGCTGCTCACAGACACAGAAGTGGCCCTGCAAAAATGATGGCAACCATTTTATTCTCACCTTCACACACACACACTCAAAAACAGCTGCAGAAACACACACAAACACTGACACAGCTCTGGTTGGTTAGTTAAAAGAAAACTTATCCTAAAAATTATAGTGTGTCATCGTTTGTATTGTGTGACACTGTGGCATGCAGATGACACACACTCACACAAACACTTCCACTGATTATTTTTCATTGTTTCTTGTGACCCAATGCTTTTTGATGGTCACTCCAGATAATAGCTACCCTGTGGTTTATATTGCATCCAAATACAGCTTTTAGATCATAGCCTCAAACAATAAATTACAATTATTTCAGGGAGAAAAAACACTGATACATCCCCCTCTAGTATCATTTTGGCTTTAGTGCTGTGATGTAATTACAAAGCACTTCTTTTAAGTATGACACACAGACGTTTGGATGCTGTCCAGGTTTGCTGTACAGAGGATAAGTGATGATGACTCAACAGAGTTAATACACTGCCTCCATCATGAAATGCCTCTGTGTGTTTCTGGATCAGCTGTAAGGCCCTCTTTCATGGAAAGGCACTGAAACAATTATTCTTACAGCAGCGAGGTACAGGCTGGAAAACGGGAGACAAGTAGAAAGTAGAATTTCTGAAGTGACTTGCAGCTCTATGTTTCAGAATGTTTGAGTCAATTTGAGGTGGCTTCTGGCCCAGCATGGTGAAACAAACACACATTTTGTTCAGCAAGTTGGTGTTTGTAAAGTTCCTCATCATTTCTAGTCAGATGGCTGTCTACCAATGAGCCTGGTATCACCAGAGAGTTGGTGCCTGTTGATGAAGGAGGCTTCTCCAATGCAGAAGTGAACCCAAACTTTAAAAACCTGGGTAGCCCAACTGGTTTGCCAAATTATGCAGTCTTGGCATGCCGTATGCTTGCATACACACATGAAGAAATAGTTCTTCATAGTATGCCTGTGACTTCAAATCCTGTGCAAAATCTTTAACCTTCAGACATGTAAAACTACAGAAATAACATATTGTCAACCTCTTAACCTACTGGCACAAGTCTGTTTTTCAAGTTTTTCAGGAAACAGAATAAACTGAATCAAAAAGAGTGCACTATTCAGTGCGATTAAAATACTGAGGTAAAAACAGCATCATTTTTTCAATTAGGATGTTGGCCATTTTACCAGAGGTGGGGAGTATCCTGAAGAGCTTACTAGGGTAAAAATATTATTTTCCAAAAGAGTGACGAAGGCCATCAGTTTAAAAGGGGAAGATAGAAGTCTTATGAGCTCATACTTTAACAGAATTACAAAAAAGATGAATGTTTGGAGTCAAAAGAGCTGTGGACATGTCCCAGTTATTTATACAACTGTTGCGAAATATTTCATGGTTGGTGGATTTATGTGGGGTCACAGAAAAGAAAGGTAACATTTTTTGTTAAGGCACTTTATGAATAAAATAATTGGTTGATGGACTAACCCAAAAGTTAGAAATGTTTCCCTTCAGTTTAATTCTGTGCAGGCAAGTGGAACCAGTATTGGCTCTGCAGTAGCAACTGGTTGGGAAAAAAAGCAAGAAAAACTCAACAAATTTCATATTACTTGGACTTGGTGCAAACACTAAGGTTAAAAAAATTATCAAAGATGATGTGAATATGTACAGTAGAAGGACTGTTAAGATTTTTGTTGTTTGTTTAAATGTGCACAGGCTGCATCTAAAGCCATACATTCAAGGAGGGCAAATGTCAGCAGTGGAATAGGACACTAAAACGACTGATCCATGCACTCCTTCAAGATGTATAGATCTGTTCTGATTATTCAGTGCTGTCTCTTACCAAGTCCCAGAGTGAATTATAGATGGAATCATTGTGTGTGTGCGCGTGTGCACATGCGTGTGTGTGTGCGTACATGCGCGCACCTTAATACACACATTCCCTTGTAGATCGATAGGCCCATTGATGGTTATCAGCGAGAGGGCAGTTCTCTTCACTGCTTATTGAATTTCATCACCCATGAAAGAGCAGCAGAGGTATAAAAGGACTTGCACGTATATGTGTGTCTGTTTGCTAAGTTGCTGTATATGCATTGTGTGTGTGTGTGTGTGTGTGTGTGTGTGTGTAAGCCCGCTCTCTGCTAGAGATCTTTGTTTTATTGTAGCAGTGAGCTGGCCTTTACAGGAGCTTATTTAATGTCAAAGTCAACAGTGAGCACTACAAACTGATTTTATTGGCCCTGTTCGTGTTTTTACTCAGATAACATGAGACTTATAAGGGTGAGAGAAGAAGAGGCCAACAGGGCACAGTCTGACAATCTGTCAGGTTTCATGGATTCTGTTAATTCTTCATAGGTTTTTATAGATTTAAGCCGTTTAGGAAACTGACTGAGCATTAAGAAATCATCTTTATGATATGTCTGCTCCATTATGAAACTAAATCCAATTTCCTTTCTTCACCTCTGCAGAAGCAATCACATACATACAGACAGCTGTGTTAGTTGTGTCGTTAACGACAGACAGCTGGGAAATGTAGTTTTTCAGTTGTTTGGGAAGAAAGCTAACTTATCTACATCATGGTTCAGGGCCTCACAGATAGACACACACATTGTCTATGCTCTCTCAGTTCTCTCTGTATATAGACTGGGATTGAGTTGCTAATTAACTTCACTTTCTCCAACTGTATCGCACACAAGCAGGCCGCCCAGCACAGACACATGCACACACGTACACACAAACACACACATTCAGAGTCTCTCTCTCTCTTAGGCTGCCTCTCATGATGTCTTTCCCCTCTCTTTCTCTCTCTCACCCACTGTTTATTTTCCTGCCTCCATCTGGAGTCGGCTGATATTGTAATCGCCCTAATGCACATTGCCTTCCCCTAACACACACACTCTCACACACACACACGCACACGCACGCACGCACGCACACACACACACACACACACACACACACACACACACACACAATGTGCCATCCTGACAAGCCCCTTTTCTTATTCCAAAAGATAAGCCTCTGGATGTGATTCTGTGACTCTGTGAATGTGTGTGAGTGTGTGTGTGTGCATATGTGAGTGCACATGCAGGTGTCTATGCACTGTGTCTAATGAACACAAAAGGACACACACATGAGTGTGTTTCTCCTTGCACTCTGCCAAAGGTAACAATATTGAATGGGCACTTCTTAGTGATGTGGAGCAGTGATAGTGTGGCAGAGTGAAGATGTTACCCGTTATCGCACAGCTCCTCGATATTCACCTGTCACCTCATTTACATTTTAAAATTAGACAGAGGAAGGAGAAAGGAACTCAGGGGTGGCAGAGGACGTGTGTGTGGGATTGTATACAGTGTCTATCTTTGAACACGGAGAGCTGCATGTAAAGGAAGTGTGTGATTTCTGCACTGCTGTGTTTAATGGCTTTTGTTTGGTGAATCAGGACACGGGCTCACAGACAAGTTTGATTGATGGCGAGTATGCATGATTTGGAGCCTTTTTTTTTTTTTTTTGCTCCCCAGTTCATGAGAGGACAATTGTTAGGGAATAGACCGCCTTGCTTTGGAACCAGTCCATAAAACCCGACTATAAAACTCGTTTTTTATTTTGTCTTTGTGTGTGAGTGAGTGTGTACGTGTGTGTGCTTGTGTGTTTTGTGTGAGAGAGACAGAGAGCAAGGTGGAGGGGTGGGCGCAGTCAGACAGCTCTTTAAAGCAAACAAACAGGCAGGCAGAAAATCAGACAAATTGACAAAGAAAGAGACAAAGAAAGAGGAAATGGGTGAGAAAGAGAGGAGAGAAGTGGGGGTGGAGGGGGAGCTTCACCTCAGTGCTGTCACGCTTTAGCGCTTTTAATCACCTTCACCGAGGTTGCTTCCTCCATAAAAATCCAACATTGTTAGGGTTGATCTGCATGGGCATGTGAAAATAATTCTCTTTTAACCTTTTTTTTTAAGCAGACATAATTTATGATCACTATCTGAGCTCATCAGCCTTGATAACCCCCCTATTTTTGATTTACAGCTCGGTTCTCTCTCATTAATTTTGATGTATGGATTTGGACCGTACACCTTATGAAAAGGGCAGCGGCGGGAGTGGAGCCCCGACTCGCCTGGTAAAAAGAAGTGTAATTAAGATCAGCAGACAGGGAGAGAGCAGAAGAGGAGAGAGGCACGGATCAATAGATGCAGACAGTGGACCCTCTGTTTTTTCCCTCTGAGTATTGATGTGTTCAGTCAATTACAGAGAAGAAGAAGAAGAAGAAGAGGAGGAGGAGGAGGAGAAAGATGTGTGCTCAAATGTGTGTGTTGGGATATGAGCTGTTTTCTCACAAACTGTCAGATTACGAGTGCAAAGCTGCAAACAGAAATCTGCTTTTAAGATTTATGTGAATGTTAATACTTCTACTTGATCTGGGCCTTTAATCTTCCACCAGCAGACACAACTGAATCATTGTTTCCTGTCCTTGCTGCTTAAAATCACACCACTGCAGCCAAATAATGAGGCCCTTTTCTTTTGTGCTTGAATTTGACTTGCATGATGGGTATTGTAGAAAGAGAGGGCTTCCAGCTGTTGTCAGTTAGTGTCACAGACAAACATGGAGACAGGACAATGAGACGACGGTCGCTAGCGCCGTCCGATTGTCTTGTTGTCAAACCGACAGCAGGTGCCTCGGATGATAAACGCGGTGTCAATTATTTCGAGGAAGGGCCATTTTGGGAAATTGCTGCAAAGAGAAAGAAGAAATGAGGCAAAGGAGGGACAGTAGGGGGTTACGTAAAAGAAATGGTAGGAGGAGGTCCATTTTCCCAAAACGGGGCCAAGTAAAAGCCTCATTTTGTTTAACTTCTACAGCAACCTGTCCACAGCGTCTCCCTCCTCCACAACCTCACTCAGCCTCAAGTCATCTGAATTGTTGCTAGCCACCCTACCAAGTGTTTGTGCGCTCGCAGTCGATACAGTCTTAGCTGGGAACAAAATTACAGCCCATTTATTCGAGACGAAAACGATATTTGATGGAATTTCTTCTGCAAAAAAAAAAAGAAATGAAGATGTTTAGAATAACCACAGTGACTGGATTTTTTTCAACAAGAGATAAAAAGAAGTATTGGTTTTCGAGCAGAAAACTGGTGGTTAAGTTGAAAGAAGGAAAGAGGGTGTAGATGTGAGGCTATGTGTTGAAGAAATGTTGATTTGAAGAGCAGTCTGTCACCAGACGTGTATGTAAGAGATAAAAAAAAACCAATAGAAAAACATGTACTGCAGTATAAAGATTAAAGAGAAGTAAACCTGTTTACGTCTGTGGGATTTACCTATCTGTCGATCACAGTGTATATTTATATGTGTGTAGAATCATCTTCTATACATTCATGACCCCAGCTGCTCTTATGGATTTGGGATTGACAGCCCTTTCATCAAAGCATCTGTTCCTCCCCTCTGTCGTCCTCTCACCATATGGACATGTCACCCTCAGCTGCGCGTTTCATAGCAGCGTGGATGATATGTCTCCATAGTAACCAAACTCCTCTCTTTTAGAAATACGATACGAATTATGTGTGATTTTTTTTTAAAGCACATGTGAGGGATGTGTTCACACACCAATGTCTGTACTTCCATGCACCTTGACATCTCTAGTGTTTCACATCAAGTTAATCGGCCTGATAACAGGCTTTGAAGTTTTACAGCTCCTCTGTGTTTGTCTCCTCAGAATGATAAAGCTTTTTGTCGAAGAATCTGACTTTCCCCAGGACTTAAACAGCTCCAGATTGTGGCGAAACTCTTTAGCCCAGTAACACAGAGAGTAGGTGCAGGGCAGAGGAGGGAGAGGGGCTCTCATGGTGCAATAAAAAATCCAGGAGAGAGTATAAATCCATCTCCCCTTGTAAGGTCTGAAATTTCTTTGCAGATGTTTCAAGATGTTTGGCTCTGACTGGCGGTAATTTCTTGTCCATCTGTCTTCTCTTCTCCCTCTATGTCTCTTTATCAACATCTGGTTTTCAGTGTGGCGGGGAAACAAGTATCCTTTATAAGCCAAGGGTTCCCAGTTCCCCCTCTGCTTGTGCTATTAACTTAGCCTCAACTACTGCTCGCTCTGTGCGCACACAGACCCACATATGCTAACCATTAGACAGTCATACCATTCAGAAAATGTAATAACTTTCAGTTAGAGGGGGAGATAAAGTATTTGGGCTTTTTGTTCCCTCTTCACTTTTTCCATCACTGCAAAGAATTTGGGGTTCTGGTTTTTATGCGTCCCCTGTGTGAGGACAAATTACTGCTCAGTTGTTAGCTTGGAGATGCTTTACAGAGAGGAAAGCCCCTTCCTCTTAAGCATTTCAGTAGGGCCCTTGGGTGTCTGTCTGCACCTCTGCTACCCATTTACTAGCGAGGAGCATAAAGCTGCTGCTCAGGTCGATAGAATCAGAGACGCATCACATCAATCCACTTGTAAACACCAGGCATGTCTGTTTTAAAACACACTCAAACGTTTGCAGCACGTTTTAGCAACACAGTTAAACTACAATCTTAATTTGCTATTTCCTCTTTGTCGATATTAAATTGTCCTCATAATAATTCCCAGCTGTGCAGGCTTTGCGTATTGTGGCGCAGCTGCAACTTTATGTTTACGAATTAAACCCTCTCACAAACAGAGCCAAGCTACAGACCACATAAACTCGCTCAGGTGAGCACACAAACATCTCTCAAAGAGGCTCGCAGATAGTCAGGAGGTGAATTTGCAACATGTGGCAGGGTTTTCAATCTTAGGTGAGGAGAGCCTTCAGTGTGACATGTAAGGTTGTGTAAACTGTTCCCGATGTGTGTTTGATAAATGTGAAAAGGTGTTTAAAGGGTGTTTTAACATGTCAAATTAACACTCATAAGCACTCAGTTTTTCTTTTAGCACATGCTTTTTTGCTATTTTGCTTCTGAGTTGAAGCAAGCTGAGCTCATTGTCACTGCCAATATTATTCTTTTAAATCTGTGTTGTTACTTTCATGAACAATAACATAAGAAATGCTCCGTCAGAAACACACAGCACGCCCTGTCTTTTCATCTCATCAGAGAGACAGATTTGGAAATCATTCACTTCAAGAAAATATAGTAAACACTAACCTGAGTTCAGGTTAGTGTAAGAATTAGGTCTTAATTGTTCTGTTCTGTGACTCAGTAACAGCATCCTCGGCTTCTCTGTTTGAATCTAACAAGTCTTTTCTCTTTTGCCATTTTGCCCAAGGCTTCAAGACACGATCACACAAACACATGTACCCACACGCGACAGACGCCCCCCTCTGCCAAACACAGCAATGTTTTAGCCCCACACTGCCTCAGGCTTTTGCCTGATAAGATAATAACAAGACCAAGACACTAGCTGATGGAGGGTGCAGGACACAATCTGTGTGTGTGTGTGTGCGCGCGCCCGTGCATCCTGATTCCATGTTTTTTTTTTTTTACCATACAGGTGGAATTATACTAGTGGCTAAAAAATGTTAATTTGGAATAAATCAATACCACGCTCTGCTAAAATAGTACCTTCTGACTATTTTGATTGAATAATTTTCTGCTTAGGACTGACATTTCTGTGTATATCAGGAGTGTTGAGTTTCTGCTTCTTCCCTTGTTTTGCTGCTATTGTTGTGTTTTATGAATCTGTGATTTTTTTGCTCGGGCTGAATGATAGTAAAGGCACTTTACACTTTAGCCAGGTGTACCTTTTTTGGATGTTGATTGGAGAAGATTAGAATGTGATAGGGAAACGAAGGAACAGCTCTCACCTTTGTCAACTGCTCTGGACAAGCTGCAACAAGAGAAGTAATAGGAAGTTAAGTTTTTTAATCCTGACTATGGCTAGCCTGTTTCATGTACATATTCTGTTCCATCTTCTAGGTTTTGTTTTCTGATACACTTTTAACACCTTGCAGCTGTGTGGCACCTTCCTTTGTATTTTGATGTATTGTTTTATAGGTTTTTAAGGAACTGCGTGTATCCATACTGTCATCTCTTACACTGCTGTATGTTCTGTGATTGAAAGTACCAGAAAATGCTAATGTTATACATTTTTGCCAGCACAGCTACTTGCAGCCATTTGCAACACAGTCCATAAAGCTGATTTAAATACAGGCCCCACCTCTCACAAGGCAATTAGCCTAGCATGATAAAGGATTTTGGGTTAATGTCGCCTGAGGTCACCCCTCTGGACAAGACCCTGTTTGACATATTTTGTTGTCAGAACTCAGTTTGTCCAGTGAAAGCAATCCAAAAATAGGATTCTTGTGTTTTGGAACAAAAGCCAGGTTGAGGGTCTGTGTGTTCATGGCTCTGCTCTAAGCCTGTTTATCTGTGCCAGTTAGAGAGAACATGACCCTGAAAATGGAGAAAGTGGCAAATAGACACAAAAGCAAGTGGGACACATCTATGAGCGTCTCAATACCAGGAGAAACCAACCCCAAAGGCCATAGAGCTGAACGGGAGAAAGAATTGGAGACAATGACAGAGAGGAGAAAGAAAAACCTAGAACGAGATGTTAAACAACATTTATGAGTTTCTAAATTGCTAAGCATGGATACGGGCGGCATGTTTTTCTGAGATTCTCCGTCTTTCTTTCAGACAGCCACTAACGCTAAACTGCCGCTTTTCCTGGAAGCGTTTTTAGCAGAAATAACATGAAATCAAGTCAGCATATATTTAACTAGTCCATGTCGGGGAGTTCACACAACAAGCCTTCACCACAGCTACAGGCAAGCCACAGTCTACACTTTATATATAGCTGCTCTACTGTAATAGAAAATTATAGAGCAACTGGGGATTAAGAGGTTGGGAAATGCTGTGTTCATGGTATGTGGAGGGAAGCTTGTAAAATGTGACACAGCCCGCAGCTAAAGGTACTTCTTGCTTTTTAAAATGATTGCCAGAGTCAGGCTGCAATATTTCAAGGAGAAGAATCGAGAAGCTTGCAGAGGCTTTTTTTAAGGACAAAATAGCTCCTTCTGTGTGAGGTGAGCAATTTTTGATGTATTGCTTTTTCTCATTTAAGATCTGAGTGTTTACATTTAATCGCAGCCTGAAAATGAAATCAGAAGTCCTTTTACAGAAGGAAATGTGTGATTTGAAAAATCCCCCTGACTGTATTTGTATATCAAGAAAACAGAGTGGGCTTGTGTTCTTCATAAATGACAGCAGGAGACGTGATCCAATTCCAAAGCTGTGTATGCCACACAGATAGATCATCAAATACAAAAAAAGTGCACACATTCAAATACGCACTCTCCCTCAATTCACAGAAAACCATCAATCCCGACACCTCTGAGTGGTTTCGATTAAGGAAAGGTCGTGTCTCAGAGCAGCAGTAATGGTGCTCTTGTTCGCGTGGAAGAGGCAGGAACACAGTGTTTCATTTTACCAGCTAGACACAAGGTCAGTCTGGTTCAGGGCAATATGAAAAAAATAAGACAAAAGTTTTGTAGAAGAGAGACTCCAATTCTGATGAGCTTGAGTCCATCTTAATGCTTTTGGCATGAAGGTTTCCTGTTATAGAGGAGTTGTTATTATTCTCTGTGGTCATTTTGTGCACAAAGTGTCCCTCATCAGCACAACTGTACTGTGAAACTAGTGTAGAAACACTTAATCAGTGCTATTGATCTCAGTCTTTGTCAGCCAATCACCTTCCTGTCTTGCTCTCTGCCATTGTTGCCTTTTTTCCTGCTAAAAAGAACACCACCACAGCACCCTTGTATCTCTGCATATGTGTGCACATATGTGTGTGCATGTGTTCTTTGACAGCTGGGAGAGCATATCTGCTCCACTTGTTGTCATGGAAACAGTAGGCAGTGTGTGTGTGTGTGTCTGTGTGTGTGTGTGTGTGTGTGTGTATGTGTGTGTGTGTGTGTGTGTGTGTGAGTATTTGTCGCACTGGAGCCCCCTGGTATGTGGCAGGTAGCAGGTTCATGGCCAGAATTAGACCTCATGAGTTCCTCATTTTTTAAATATTTATCACTCAGAAATCACAGTCTGGTTCACCGTTTGATGCTCCAGAGAGTATGTGAAGATGCAGCAACTGTGCACTTACCAAGGTCAGCAGCCGACACAGAGGGGTCGGGTCAGGAGCGGTCAGTCCCAAACCTCTTTCCTTCTCTGTCAACTGAACTCCATCCGCCTTGCATCCCAGGATTACTGTTCCAGCTTTAATTACCTGAAGAGAAGCAAAAACATCCTGGCTTCAGGGATGGAGGACTACTGACTCATTATGTTGTAGCTTTGCTGTGCATTTCTCGGTCTCTCACACACACACACACACACACACACACACACACACGTGCACGCACTGTCCCCCTCACACACACATCCTGACCCTGACCAGCCAACCATCCCCACCCTTCTCCTCCCCTTTGCTCCCCTGGTTCCCATCCTCTCTCCCCCTCCTCCCAGATCTCCTTCTGGTTCCTGACCAGCGGGGCTATCTCTGGATAGCCGGCGGTTCCTCTCATTCTGCTGGCCTATTGTGTGGTGAGCTGGGCTGGGCCCTTGGCCCCAGGGGCCGGGAGGGGAGCCAGGAATGGTCTGGTTCCTGTTGCTGTGTTAGTTAGAGGAACTGTGGCACCATTTCCATTAGTGCATCCTCACTGCTGTGACACTGATTTCAAGGCTATTTTTGTGGAAACAGCCACATCCATGTGGGTTGTTTCCCCCATTTTGAGAGAGCTGTAGTATTAATATAAAGATTTAAGCGGTTTGATTGGATGCCTTGGGTGTTGAAGTATTGTAATAAAACAAGTTTTTAAGCAGCTGTTTCAGGAAAAATCTGTTTTTTACATAAAACTCAAAAATTAATGACTTTCTTCTCAGTCAACTGGAGAAACAGGCAGTGAATACTGACAGACTGAGAGGCTGGTACTTCCACACAGACATTTTAATGACATGAATTGAACAGTTTCACTGCCCAGTAGCAACTTTTTCAAATATTCAAGACGCTTGTGTGCACTTTCAAGTCTTTAAAAGTGACCTTTTCGGTTTTATCCTGACTAATTTGAACAGCGGTATTCTTTGAGGAACATTTGGTACCTTATAGCCCAGAAGTGACTGTATCAGCGGCCAAGCAAAGTTGTAGAAGAGGATAGAGACTCAATTTTTTTTCTTTTCTTTTTCTCTCTCAGGACAACAAACATGCTCACTCCTCATTATCTTTTGTTATCCACCAAACTGATGGAAACACACAACTTAACACAAAAACGCCCGATCCAAACGCCTGCTCAGAGTGACCTTTAGTTTGTAGAAACACATAATTCTTTAAAAACTTCTATGAGCTCAGTCCAGCTTGTTTCTCCCTGTCAGACTCCCTGCTCATGGCGGCGATTTGCATGAAGGGCTACACTAGCTAGTGCACTCGGTTAATTACGACCGCCAGGCTGGGCTGTCACAGTGATTCACTATGAGAGAGAGAAAGCAAGAGAGGAGGAGGGTCAAGAGAGAGAGCGAGAGTTGGCAGGTGTGCAGATGCATCGTTAGCGCCACCCAGTGATGCAGATTGAAGAGAATACCTATAAAAAGACCTGAAGGGGAGTTTATTCTGACAGACGCTCATTCTGTCTGCATTGTTGCACATTTCTCTTCCCACTTCTCCCTTTTTCTTCCACTTTCAGCCACCTCCATCTATCCCACTCAAATGCCTCTTCCTCCTGCTTGCCTCTCTCCTCTCTCACCATCTCCCATCTCATCCCTCAATCTTTCAACACCTCAGTACCCTCCTTTTCTCTCCTGCTTGTTCTGTATTTTCCTCCCTGTCGCCACTTCTCTTCCCGGTGTCAGTCGTGCTGTCTCTCATCTTACTGTTGCAACAAATCAAGCATCCCATTCATCTGGTGTCATCGGTGTTACACAGAACTAGAAATGTGTACTCCCTCCTCTGTTCTCTTCACTTCTCTTCAGTCTCCAGTGACAGCCACCACCACTATCGATCATTTCCTTGCAGATCAGATTGGAAGTGGGCCAAGGGGGAAGGAATTATGGGTCTCAATCTTAAAAGAAATAGGATGTTTTTGATACTTTTGACTCATGTGTAGGGTGACCATGGTCCTCTTTGGACGTGGACGTGTCTTCCTTTTTGGTTATAAAATTATGTCAGCATTCCCCAAAATGTCCAGGTTTTTCTCAGTTTATTCCACAGACCATTGATACTTATTATAAGTTGGTGCACTGGACTACTGTTATTATTCTGATGCCCTAACCTCAAAGTCAAAATTATGAGAAAATAAGTTGAAATTTTGAAATAATAAAGTCAATATTTTGAGATAATTTGGTGAAATTTATCAGAAAAAAAAGACCTTTTATCTCAAAATTTTGACTTAATATTGGCATGAAAAAAATCTTTACAAAGTCAGTTTTTCATTTTTGTATTTTTAACTGGCAGAAACTGAAAAAGGGTGTTTTAAATAAATCCATGGATTATGATGCTACTTTGTTGTCGTTTAGCATCTTAAGTATTTTTTGCAGTTTCTCCAAGATGCTGGTTAGGGGGTCCTCTTTTGGGGTTTTTAGAATATGGTCACCCTGAGATTTTACAAAATCGAGCCCATAAATGAAGCATCTGTCCACAAAGAAATCACATTTTTTGTAGGTAATTGGCAGCTATTTTGTGCCCTCAGGTGAGAAAACAGAAACAGCTTCTGCTCACCCATTAACAACCTCAACAGCAGTTAAGTGACTGGTTTGGTTTCAAGGAGCTGAGATTGGAAGAATTTAGCAACCCATCCACCCACACACAGAAGCACACACACATTAAACACAGGCCCGCACACAAGCAGGCACCCAGAGCAAAAAGAAAGTCATTTGTTCTACCTCATTAGCATGTATTGTGGCGAGCGGGCGTAACATACTGAAAGGTGAAATGGGTCCGCCATGAATAGCGCACCAGTCGGCAGAGGAGAAGAGGAGGAGGAGGCAGAGAAGGGAAGACGGGTGAGGGTAGGGGGAAGGAGAGTGCCCAGATGGCTGGGGACCAGCCGCACACACAGGGAGTCTCTCTCTCTCTCTCTCTCTCTCTTTCTTTCTTGCTTGCTTTCTCTTTACTCCGCTGATTGCACCGTTTCGACTGCACTCCCTTTCGCATGCTCTCCTCCTGCAGCTCCTGTTTTTTCTCTCACTTCCATCAACACACAAAGGCCGAGCCCAAGAGTAACCTCCTTCCTCCAGAGTTGTTGTTCACATGCAGCCACACACACACATACACACACACACACACACACACACAGATATAAATATATGGTCTCAGCAATGTGTTAGCAGGAGTCTTGTTGCCTCCTTCTTTCCCTCCTTTATCTCTCTAACATCCACCTCCACCTTACTCCTCCTTTATCCTTCTTTCCTCTATCTTTTAATTGTCACTCCTTTAAAACCCTGCTTTCCTCATCTCCTCTTTTCTTCTTTAAATCACACGTTCGCCAAAGTGACACATGCTTCTTAAAATACCCCTAATTAATGACTTACACACACTTGACTGTAGTTTGTCCACTGCAGAGTCAGACATATTTTGGACACATTTCACACGGCCTCCATCTTTAGTCTGATGACCGGGGTACAACTATGTTTGATATGCAGTATTGAGACTCTGTTTCTGGCGAGTTACATCAGATTGCACTAAAGCTGAGGCCATCTTTGCTCCATCCTTTGACTGCGAAAGAGGCGAGAGAGGAAGAGTGTTGACGTTTGCCCTGATGTTCCCTTTCCTCCTCTATCAGTATTGTGTAGTGCTGCCAGAATTTCTGCTCATTTATCTTCCCATCTGTGTGTGCATGTGTGTGTGTGTGTGTGTGTGTGTGTGTGTATCAGTCTGCCAGCCTGTCACTGACTCCCTCTTTTTCTCTCATCGTTCTTCTCTTGATTCTGTCTCCCAATCCCTCCCTCCCTCTCGTCTCAGTCTCTCCTCTACATTTTTACCCCTTTTTTTCCTGTGTGTGTGTGTGTGTGTCTCTCTCTCTCTGACTCTGTCGTTGCACACTGTGTGTCTGGTAGAGAATCACTAATGGTGTCCACTGGGGTGTAAACTGTGTTTTTAGACGCCACACAAGCAGGGCAGAAAATAGCAGGAAAGCAAACAGAGAGAAGGAGGCAGACATGTCTGGACATTTTGTGGTGTAGAGTAACACTCAGAGGTGGATAGAGTAAAAAACTGTTCTCAAATAAGTACTTTTACTTTAGAATAATATGACTGAATTAAAGGTAAAAAGAAGTCCTCCAAATAATGGCCTGCGCAAGAAGAAGTAAGTGTTCGATAAAAAAAACTACTAGAGTACAAAGTAGCTGGTAAGTAACTTCTGATTAAGTATTTCTTTTTAATCAGCATGAACGTCAAACAGATAGAAATACATCGCCTGGCCAAAAAGAAAAGTCGCCACCAAAAAATGGTCACAGACTCTTCCACTTCCACAGCATGCATTCACTGTGGTATTGTTTAGCTAAGCTTCGATAAGCGACCCCAGATCATAGCACTGCCTTCACAGGCTTGTACAGTAGGCACCAGGCATTATGGGTGCATTATTTCACCTGCCTCTCTTCTTACCCCGATGCGCCCATCACTCTGGACCAGGGGTCAATCTGGACTTATCAGACCACATGACCTTCCTTTCCTTCAGAGACCAGTCTTCATGCTTCTGAAACTGAAGCCTTTTTTCCAGTTAGCCATACTGATGAGTGGTTTGACCAAACAATTGTAATAAGAGTCATAAAAGTAATATATAATATTGTTAAAATAACATAAATTGAGGCAAATTCAACCACAAGAAAATGGTCTTAACAGTGAGTCAAATGTCTTCAGTGATTACACTGAATTGGTGAAACAGAGTCAAGTGACAATGCCAAAGGCAGAAGTTTCTCTAACAAACCAAAACAAAAGGGTTGTGCAGTAGAAAAAAATAAAAGCAGAGAGTGGAGTGTGACTCAATGTTACGGTGTAAAAGTAGCATTTGTTCTTCACAAAAACACTCGTTAAAGTAAAAAGTATGTCGTATTTAAGTTACTCTGGCAAGTACAGTTTGTCTGAAAAGTTACACAAGTAAAATGTAACCAGCTCTGGTAACAGTACATCAAGCCAAACATTAACCTGCAGTTATATCCTCTTGCAACACTTCTCCTCTCACACACATCTCTAAGCTTTCAAAGAGGGACCATATTCTGTCTCATGGGACTTAAATGTGTGTGTGTGCGCCTCACTCTGTCACCCCCACTATTCAAGTCCAGCTCATTGACTCATCATTGAGTGGGCCCTCCAAAGCTCCATTGAGTTTATCAAGTCTTCCACAAAAAAAGTCACTCCCATTCTTTTTTTGCTGAAACTACTTACCCCTTTCGCTTTACACACACACACACACACACACACACACACACACATTTTCTGACACACACATGGGATGGCTTGATCCCTCACAAAACAGCTTCTGTGCTCTATTGAAATCCCCTTAGCAAAGCGTTTTCTCCTCATCAGCATTGTGCTACTATTCAGTTTGTTAATGCTCCTGTATAGAGAAAGCCTTTTATTTGACTGTTTTGAATTTAAGCACATATATTAACCCACATATTGAGGATGACTCTTTAATAGCCTGAAAAGGAGTAGAAGGAGGAGGTGGAACGGGTGTTAGGAGGCAAGAGAAGAGACTAGGAAAGATGGGGGGAGCTGTGTTTGGATCCAATAAGCAAGCTTTCTTGACGAGTGGTTTAATACCTGAATAAAGCGGGCCCCTGATGCTCATTCATAGACACACACGCAGAGAGAGTCATTTAACACAGCACGACTTATATTCCATACAATTGTACATGTGGTGTTTGTGTTTTTAACAAAAGTGTTGAAAGAGCTGGGAATGCTGTTATAACAAACTGCTGAAATTATAGGTAGGCTGTTACAAATGTACACCTATGCAAACAATCAGCGCTACTTTTTTGGCAAAGTTTTTCTATTTCGCTGAGCTTTTGTTGCCGTCAGTTGGGTTATGCCTCTTTTTGGCAGTTGGGATGTTGTTTGGTAGCTAACGTCTGCTTCTGTTATTACATGTTTTTTTGTTGAGGATAAGATGGTACAAGGGGGACTGATTCAAAGCAATCTTGGACAGAGGAGTGGGAACAAATTACTTGAAAAGAGCCCCTGAAATGCAACAAAAATGTACCGCACATGAAATTTTATTGTTGATTCAAGGGCCAGAATATCCTTATCTGTTCAAAGTTCCCCACCTTTCCCCACAACTGATCATGTAGCTTTTCTGGCAGCTTCAGGCAAGCATGATAGGGTTCCTGGCACTGTTGTTGAAATAAATCAATATCTGATCTCTGATTACATTAACTGGAAAGTGGAAGATGAAGTTAAGCTCTAAATTGCTGTGTATTGAGCAAACTTGATCCATTATATCAATGGCCTGCCTATAAAAGGAAATATGAGCTTAAAAAAGATGCAGGTGAACTTGCACAATTTTCTGGGCTGTTCTTGAGGGACTCTGTGGAGTTATTGCTGATGTTTTTAAGCACACACACCCAAACACACACAAATTTACTCTTGTCTGTCTCTATCTTGTCTCTGTCTCTGTCTTATTGTGTTGCTTTATCCCCTCTCTGTCCTCCATTACTGGCATTTTAAGCAGCTCACAAGGGAGCGTGAGGCTCGCAGTAATGTTTAGATGCTTTCCCTCTCATCCCTGCTGTTGTTGGCACTCACACACACATAGACACATGCACAAAGAGAGGTAAATACAGGTAAAAAGAGGTTTAGGGGAAATTCTGGTTCCCTTTTCTATGTCCTCTGCCCCCCTGAACATGATGCATGGGATTGTGAGGAAGCAAGTGTGCCAGTGTGGGTGCGCATGTGTGCAGATGCCTGCAAGCTGACAGGGAGTGAAAGCCCAGACATATGTTAATCAGATGTTGTGATGATGGCAGAGCAAAAGGAGAGCCAGGGAGACAGAGAGAGAGAGAGAGAGAGAGAGAGAGAGAGAGAAAGAGAGAGAAAGAGAGAGAGAGAGAGAGAGCATCGGAGGGAGAAATGAGGGGTGAAAAGAAAGAAAGAGCTTTTAAAGGACCTGCGGTGGGAGACGAGGAAAGGGATGTGGAGGGAAAAAATGAGGAGGAGGAGGAGGAGAAGGAGAGAGAAAATGACAGGAAGTGGTGCAGTGATTCATTTTCTAACTGCAGGAACCACTGCTGGGAATCGATCCGATCCATTAGTTTAACTGAATGGACCTACACTATAGGTTTGAGGTCACTAAACAAAAATGACAAATGTTTCTGAAGGGACCGGATGCATTATCCATTTGATGACATCTTTTTCTTTTGTGTTAGATTTTAGTTTGGTATCTGTTATCTGTAGCCTCATGTTTGATCACCACTCGCGGAAGGTTATTTGCTGAAATACAGTGTATCTCCTGCTACAGTTATTATTGTTATTTTGTCATTTCTTCAAAATCAAATGAATCAAAAGACACATGTAATGTGAACAGAGTCAATTATTGCAATGACCCGATCAAGATATATCATGGACTATCCCTTTAGCACCAAGGAGCTGTTAGCTTCTTAATCACCTGGTTTTCTCATTTATCAATTAGCTGTGTTACAGTAAACCCGTGACTGGAGATCGGAAAAATTTCATCATTATGGTGATTTATCTTTTGGATAGCAAGATTGGTGCCAAGGCCAATGGGCCATGCATCATAAATCAGTCATCAGAAAGGAGTACAGCACATTTCGTAAGAATGTATTTTGTTTACCTTAGCATCAGTGAATACCACAAAGGATGTTTTTAATATTTATCTTAATTTATTTGGAGCACTTGACTTAGATCAGTGGTAAATAGCTGATCAGTCAGCAGCAGAGAAAAGAAGACTGGAGGGGGAAATCATGCAGAAGCTCGTGAACGGAAATGAAGGAGACATCAACTAAATTGATGAGAGAAGACAAAACTGAGACAAAACACGCACCAAGGTACAGGCTATGAAAGTGTTACAGGACTATCCAAAAGTTAACCTTTATGTTACAGACAAGCACACCTTATACAGCTCATATTTTCTGCATATTTTGAGAAGGCAAGCTGAGAAAACAGCTCTCAGTCTGCTCATGACCTGGCTCAAACATCAGATATAGTCAATAGAATTCCTCCATCAATCCACACTGTATCATATCTTTTATTACTCATCTTTTTTTTATCAGATTTAACTTGTGATTTTTGCCCATAACAGGCATGACTGAACTGACGGATAAAGGGGTAACCAGTCACTGTTAGCAAAGGAGCTACAGATCTGTCTGAAATTCATGTCTTTAATCATACTTCATCCACAAAAATAGTCAAGATTTGCAAAATAGCATCTGCTAGTGACTGAAACAAATGGGAGAAATTACACAACATTTGTCCATAAAAAGATGTTCTGACTTTTTTAAATAATGTTGTCTCAAAAAGCAGACAGAATTTACAGCTGGTGACGACAGCACTCTCTGACATTTAAAGAAAGTTGCAGGTTGGAGTTGTACTTGTGAGATCAACAAAGGCAGGACCCTCAAAAAGTGCAAATGTCCCTCTTATTTGGGCTGATGTTTGTATCAAGTGTGCTATACTCCTATATCTCTTCAATTTTATGTCACAGTTGTGTTTGAGACTTGTTTCTACTGCTCCCAAGTGGCCAAAACACTCACATAAGACAGCTTAAAATAAATGACCTTCAGTATAAGTAATTGCTATTTTGCTGTGCCATTATCCCTGTCGTGTTACAACAATGCAGTCCAGATTAATGATACAGGGTAAGACATAAAGATTATTGTTAAAGTATATAAAAAAATCCTTAAACTTTTATCTTGATATTTGAAAAACAAATGCATCTTTCACATTAATTTGATAAATGTGAATAAATGAGGATAAAGAGCAAATGTGAGGGTTGTACAAAGGCATGACAGTGAAAAGCTTCAGAGAAAATAAAATAGAGCAAATGGAAAGAAAGAGATATATCAAAAGAGGGAATCTGGGGGGGGGGAATGAGAGCTGGGAAGAGGAGAGATGTGGGGCATCTCTTCTCAGGAGAGTTCAGAGGGGGCTGAGAAGTGGCAGAAGGCCGCACCAAATGGATTTTCCTTGTTTGTAATGAGGCTGCTTCTTCTGTTGCTGCCAGAGCATGTAGTGTTTTTTGGGGGGCTTGGATGGAGAAGAAGAGAAGAAGAATGGAGAGAGATGGAGGGGGATGAGCAGTGGTAATGGGGAGAAGTGGTAAAGAGTGAGCAGAGCGCTGGCAACTGAACGAGAAAGTGGTACGAATAATAGGAGTGGAATAGCGTTCAATCGTACGTCTTTCTGACGGTGTTCTGCAGTTGCCAGGGGGAGAAGGGATGATAGAAGGAGAGAGAGAGAGAGGAAGGACGAATGGATGGAGTGAGAAACAATCAGTTACTGCAGGTAGTGTTGGCCAGTGAGAAGGAAAAGGAATAAATGGAGCGAGAAAGAGGAAGAGAGGGGGAAGATTTGCGATTGAAAATATTACAGTGGGTGTGTGGTAAAGGAGAAAAGAAATAGCATGGCAGTGTTTGTAAAGCTGTTGAACTGTGATATAGGAATACAGATGTTAAGATAAATGGAACAACAACTGAGAAAGCAACGATTCGCTCAACAACAAATAACTAAATCAAATGTGAACACAGTCCACCAAACATAATAGGACTTCTTGCTTTTGTTCTGCTTTTTCTTCGGCCTTCATTTTCAAACAGAGCAAAAGGTTCAAATGAGAAACACATGAGAGAGAGCTTCACCCAAGGCTAAACTTGGGTAAAGATAACGACCTGTTTTTAGTTTCTTTGATGCGAATTCCACAGGCCTGAGCTGAGATTACCTTTCATTTCTTTTCTACTTTTCTTTTGGCTTTCATTCATTCAAACTGTTTTTTTCACTACTTTTTCTTCTATACTTAATTCTTTTGCTTGTTTGACCTCCTTTTTTGCTATACATGAGACACATGTGGGTGTTATAAAATATAAATTACATGCACACATTTTAGTATGGTTTGATACTGTTAGGACATCTGTTTTGGCTTGTCTTAGCAAGAGACAAATTAGACAGGTGAAGTTTGGAGAAGCCTCCGTGGGCACTGTGTGTCTTAATGGGTTCCAGGTGACCCAAAAACAGTTTTTACTTCACAGCATATCTGAACCTTATTGCTTGACTTAAAAAGATGCATATTGAGGGTGAAATACCAATACCAAAATCAGATATCGGGCTGATACCTCACTTAAGTACTTGTACTCGTACACGTAAAAGTAAACAGAATACTACGGATTGTCATTGGCACTCAGGTAGAAGATTGTTGCCTATTAAAATGTCAGCAACATGTGCAGGTGCATTATGGTCTTCATTTCATGTGTTAAAATGCAAGAGTGAGGAAATAAAAGACCCCTTCAAAGTCCCATTAGATCTGCAAATCTCAAATGTAAGGGTACAAGCACTTGTATTTGTACTTGGTTTGATAAAAAGTGGCATCAGTGCATCCCTAGTTATGACATAACTCAAAAATTTGAGGCTTGGAAGTTTCTGCAATAAGAGTGCGCTAGAGTTTGTGAAAGCACAAAACAAGGGCAGAGAAGGAGGCAGAGGGAGAAGTCAGAGGCAGCGCACAGATGGCGAGCTGTCAGCGGCCGGCTGTGGGTGTGTGTGGTTGTCTGTGTGTATGTGTGTGTGTGTGTGTGCGCCTCTCTGCTATGCATTTGTGTGCATGCTGTATGTATGTGCAGAGCAATCCCTGCCCTTGTTTCCTTGTGTGCATCCATGCATGTGTGTGTGCCCTCCGAGCTAAAGACTGCATGTGCACAGAGCTGTTCCTCCCAGATGGCACCGGCAAACAGACACTGCAAGGCTGGCAGAGTTGGCACGAGTACGCGGCGCACAGTTGGCACTGCCAGCCACCATGCGCTCCCCTCTGCACTGGGGCGAGGGTACCTGCTGCCAGGCGCCCCAGCTCCATTGACAGACTGGCAGGCTGTCTACATACAGACTCACTCAGTTTGTTGAAGTTTCCCTGTCTTTGTTTGATCCTGAGAGGGCACCCTTTCACCCTGGATGAATCTGAAACCTGCTGTTTTCCAGAAGAAGCGCTTTAAGGATCTGTTAGCGTGCAGCTGCTCTAATGAAAAAACATAAAAGTCAAAGCATGAAGCAACATCAGATTGCCTGTCAGAGGGATTCACATCACACCTTGAGCATTCAAACGGTTTAACCAAACACAGCTGCATCGTAATTACGTTCTGTTGATTCTATTGTTCCAGCAAAAGCTTTCATGTCTTAATTTCATTGTCAAATCATTAAACAGTGATGTGTATTAACTCACGCCTATGATCACGCTGATCTATAGGCCCACACTGGCAGGCAGCCAGCTCTGGAAGCTTTCCGTCTGAACGCCTTGATGTTTTCTCTCTGTGTGCAGAGAAAACAAGCAGACCCACACAAGGTTGAATAGCTGTCGAGGAGAACATGGTGTTTGAGTATGTTATACGTGTGTGGGGAATGCACAGGAATGTGTCCTTCTGACTGTGTGCGGGACTTAATGTTAGATAATAGTGGTGGCAGCATTTGTGTGTGTGTGTGTGCATGTAGACTGTACTTCCCATGCCTTAAACAGGAAGTGTAAACTATGCACTGTGTATGTGCATGTGTGAAGGCAATCCTCTGCTATGTGAATAGAGTGAGTGTGTGTGTCTCTGAGGAAGCAGCTGTGAAAGCGGCAGCGTGTGCCAGGTCTGGAACACTTAAGCAAAACCGAAAAGTGTGTGTGTCTCTGTGCACGCATGTGTGTGTGTGTGTCTCCATTTTGAAGCATATGTGCGTACATGTTAGTATTCTTGTGTGTTTTTGTGTATGCAGGAGAAAAGGGAAGATGGGGAGTGTGTGTGCGTGTGTGAGTATGTGTGTATGGTGGGGGGGGTTTGGCCACCCATCTGCACTCGGATATTTCGCTACTGTTTCTGCAGGCACACACACACACGCAGAGCACTGTGCCAGGCAAGCTGTTCACTAGCTGGCGCTGGCACTGCTCCAGAGAGAGTGGTGGCATCCATCTGTAGCACTGGAGAGCAGTTAGGCAGTGTGTCTGAGTCTGTGTGTGTGAGAGAGAGCGAAAGAGAGTATTTGTGTTTATGCAGCAGAAAAACAAAACAAGAGGATGTTGTGTGCTGATGCTTTAGTAGTTTTTAGGGGGCAATGTGGGAACAAAGTTCAGATTTGTTGGAGTGAGGGAGGATGGCAATATGAAGCACCTCGTGGGGCACTAAGAGTCCCACACTGAGCTAATTCGTACTGAAGTCTGAGCAAGTTTTGACTGCTCTGTTTTCAAGCATTTTGGCCAATCATGGTTAACAAAAGAAAAGGAAAAGCTGCTACTGCTCACACATTTCATAAGAATCAAGTCAATAATGTTCCAGGTACATGTGGCTCAACTTTACCTGGATGTTTTTCTCACCAGTCCCTTACTTTTTTTGGCGTGTCATTAGGGTGAGCTGAGGTAAGAAAGCAACAGAATGTATCTTTGTGAAATTTCACCTCCAGCCTGCAGGCCAGGTTGATGACATGTATATGATGCAACCAGTGCAACCCCAAAATAAGAAGAAGGAGAATCCCTTTCAAGATGAGAACGGTACAAATGTCAGGCACTCGCAACATTGATATTAATGCAAAATCTGTCATCATAACATAGTTCACTATTGCCTCATATGCCGCCATTGTGTAAATATGACATTGCAGCATCCACAATGTGCTTTTGATGTCATGTCTTGCCTCCTTTGCTCACCACAGGAAAGACCTCGTGCTGTGAAGGGCATGTGTGGACAAGCAACTTCGATGATTTTTCAGGGTAGCGGTCCTAGAAACTTCTAGAAAGCCTTGAATGAGTGCATGTGGGGATTCTCTTACGTTTCACATTGTAAATGCAAACCTAGTGATGGGTATTGATAAGATTTTATTGATACCAATGCCCTTATTAATTTTTCTTTATTGACTCTATATCAAGTCCTCCTGTGTATTTTCTGTGTACAAAAAGTAGCTTTACAGATTTTCTGGGGCAATATTGCGTTCATAAGTAAAGAAATATAAAATTGGTCAATGATTTAGATATCTCTAGACGTAAATAAAAGTAAGTAAGTAAGGATTGCACATCAGGTGATGCTGTATTGTATTGCTGTATATTATTGACTGCAGTAAGCCATCAAGCAATGCTTTGAGTTGCTTGCAACCTTGAGCTTGCTGTAGTTTATCTAAAGTCATCAATGAGCCTGCATTTCCTGTTTGGAAAACATTTGTCTGCTAATATTTTGGCATTTTTGAGTTTTTGTTCACAAAAAGTTACAGTGCAATGGTTTTATGATGAAAGATGAAATTCTATTTTAAAACCAAAGTTATATCAATATATGCTAAATGCTGGCATATTAATGTAATGTCCTATGCCCATTAGCATCAAGCTAGTACAATGTTTTCTACATATTTTTTGTTACATTGGGAGATGTGTAACGTGTTGAGTGTATTGAAAATGTGTCTCTCGTGAGAGAGCAATGCACATTACTTTATATGTTCAGTTTCAAACCCTCTTAAGTAAAACCTCAAGCAGAAAATCTTGAACCAGAGATTTCTCGGGAAACTTACATTTCTCTTAGCAAAGCTAGGAAAAGCAGAAGAGCTCCGGCGCAATGTTAAGAATCCCTAAATGTTAAGAAAGGTTAATGATGATGGATTGAATCATTTCTTATCAGTTCTTAACAGGAACAGATTCTTGATTCCCATCCCTGAATAAGACTTTTTAGCTCCCGTTTTACTGAATTCTTCAAAAATGTGAGAAAGAAAAAAAGGAGAGCTGAATTTGAACAAGGTTGTTTTTCTCATCTCATGAAGTTAAAATGAGTCCCATGAAAATTAATTTACTTGATTGGCTTCCAAATACTTGAGTTTATGCAGGATCTCCTGTACACTTGTCTCTTTAACTGCTGATTCACATGTCAGCCTCTGCCAGGAACTGTCTCTTTGCCCATTCTGAGATCCCCTCTTGTCCGACAGTGAACTTGGATAGCTGAAGGCTGACAGAGAGGGGAGACAGTGAAAGGTGAAACGATGGGGAGGGCACACAAGAGGAGACACTGTGTAATGGTTCCATGAAAGGAGACAAGGACCCATTGCTGGCCTGGAATGGTTGTCTCGTTACTTGTGTAAGTTTGTCTGTGTGTGTGTGTGTGTGTGTGTGTGTGTTTGCCCCCAGTCATACTCTACTCTCAGGCACTCAGAGCCATTAGCAAACCATGGTCACCATTTTACACACACACACATGCTTCAACTAGAGATGCCCTCGTAAGAGGTCACACCAACCACCGCTCTCTTGCTCCCTGCTCGCCAGATGTGACTTAGACTCATTTTAAAACATCTTCTCCTTCAGGGGGAAAGAAGGGAGCAGGAGGGAAGGGGGGAGTGTAAAAAGAAGAGAGAGTCGTGGTTTTAGGAGCAGAGGCGTTTGAGGGGTAAAGCTTTTTTTCTTCTGTTTTGAAAATCTGGTTCTACTTATCCGAGCCCTGGAACACATTTCAGAAATTGCAGACATATTTTTTCAGTGGTTTTTGGGAAGATAGTTAACCGGCTGTAATTTCCAACACATGGCAGCCGTCATGTGATATTTTGAAAACACTGGGCAGACGGGCACCCCCACCCCCCAACCCCCCCACAAGCCCTCCCTCCCTTACTCTGCCCTCTTTTTGTTTTTCACGCCATCTTCTGCCTTTCACGTTTGATTTCCCCATCTGTCTCTCATAGGCACTTAATGTTATCTCTCTATCCCAAATCCTTACTTCAGCACCCTCACCTTCTTTCTAGATCTCTGTTTTCCACATCTGTTTCACCCTTTCATCGCTGTCTGTTTTCCTACCCATCACACTCAGTGACGGCACTCTCACTTAGCCTGTATTGTATATCACTTTATCCATCCCTCCTCTCCCTCAGCGCCCTCTTCTCTCTCCCCACATAGTAAAAGATAACTGTCATGTAAAACACAAGGGCCTTTACTGTCTGTTGAAAATTGATTTTCCTCTTGAAGACAGGTATATGATTCCTTTAAGCCTGGACAGATACAAATTGGCTCAGAGTGAGGGCTCCTGCTAGCTTGAGGGAAAATAAAAGGGAAGGTGATACAAATTGCCACTTGGGCATGTGTGCGTATCAGTCAGTGTTTTTGTGTTCAGAGATTGAGCGGATGCATCAGTGGTTTTAAATTGTGCTACAAGAGTCCAGCAGTCCATGGAGGGTTTGAATGTGTGTCCTTCAGGTTTTGAGGCACTGGCAGCAGAAAAGCTTTGTGTTTGTGAGCCGACGAATGAGTACACCGCCTCCAGTGAGGCTTCTGAAGCGAGGTTGTTGTCAAGTTTCATACTATATCATAAACAATATGCTGCAAGGGTATTAATGTTCAGTAACTGCATGAAAAAGGCAAGAAAAGTAAAGCACCAAATGTGCATGAAGTTTAGAAAAATAAAGCCATGTGTCGTCACATGGAGGATGAATGTGAAGTGTTTTGTGAGAGTCCTTTTCTGCTGGCACAGAGTCCTGCCTGGGAAAACACCCTGATCCATTTGGGTTCACTTGGCTCTGCGTCAGCATGGCATCAGAAATGAAGCAAGCTGCGTACTGAAAGCAATTTTCAACAGGCTGGCTTCCATCAGACAGCCAAACAGGACTCACCAAAGCTCACATCTGATTCGCTCCAGCTTTCCCAAACAGCAACATTTATATCATAATTTTCACATCATGTTAATGAAAGGCCAGCTCTATCCAAATAAACAATGATTTTGATAGATTTCCTAAACATCTTGGGCTCTGGTTGGCCCCATTTGGTAAAATGTCTGATGTAAATGTGTTTCTACTTTGATAAGTCCTGTAATAATGCTGAGCTCTCCCTTTGCTGCCTCACTTTCTTTCACTCTGTACATACACTACTCACAAAAAGTTAGGGATATTTGACTTACAGGTGAAATTTATGGAAAATGTAAAAAGTTCACGCTACAATGACATCATATCATGAAAGTAGGACATTTAAGTAGAAGTATGCACTAGTGATTTCCTCATCTCAAAAAATTTCTTGAAACAAAAGTTAACCAAAATGGTGGTTACACCACAACAAAATATTTCAACATTTCAATAACTCGTCATGTGCCCTTGAGCATCAATTACAGCTTGACAACAACGTCTCATGCTGTTCACAAGTTGACTTATTGTGTGCTGAGGTATGGCATCCCACTCTTCTTGAAGGGCAGCCCTCAGGTCATTGAGGTTGTGGGGTGCAGAGTTTCGAGCCTCTACACGGCGACTCAGCTGATCCCACAGGTTTTCAATGGGATTCAGGTCTGGAGAAAGTGCAGGCTATTCCATTTGAGGTACACCAGTCTCCAACAGCCGTTCCCTGATGATGCGACCTCAATGACCTGGAGCATTGTCATCCATGAAGATGAAATGAGGCCTGTGTTGTTCATGTAGGGGCACAATCACTGGATTAATGATGTTATTCAGGTAGTATGGGCTTGTCACTGTACCAGTCACAAAGTGTAGGGCAGTTCTGTACTGACTGGACACACCTCCCCACACTGTAACACCGCCACCACCAAAAGCTCGTCTGGTGACAACAGTGGCTGACGCATAGCGCTCCCCTTGACGTCTCCACGACGTTGGCGGCCATCATTTCTGCTCAATGTGAATCGACTTTCGTCAGAGAACAGCACTGAGGCCCACTGGTACCTCCTCCAGCGTAAATGCTCCCTGGCCCATGCAAGACGATGATACCTGTGCCTGGTGGTGTGGTCAGGTACCCTTGCAGGTCGTCTAGCACGCAGACCACGCTGACGTAAACGGTTTCGAATGGTCTGACGTGACACTTGGGTGCCTCTCACCTCCCTTAAACGTGCCTGGAGTTGGGTGGCATTCATCATCCGGTTTCTCAGGGCATTGTTCACAATGTAGCAGTCATCAGCAGGGGATGTGGCCAAAGAACGTCCACTTCTGTGCCTTTCTGTTACTCTTCCAGTCTCTCAGTATCTCTGTTGCAACCTGCTGATGACACTCTGTGACACTCTTAGCTCAGTGGCCACTTCCATCTGAGAACGTCCTGTTTGAAGCATTGCCATGGCAAGGTACTTTTGTTCCATTGTTAGGTGTCGTCGTGGTCTCATGATGTCAAAATGTGAACAGCATGATGAGGACGACTGTTTAAACACCAGCTCTAATTGAACCAGGACATTTATTGGTCAATTCAAGGATCAAACACCTGTTGTGAATTTTGCCATTAAGCTCCTCGTCAGAGACCAGCAACTTGTGCAAAAAGTACTGAAACATTTCACAGTTGGACATGTGCATTCAAAAGCTTAGAGAAGGTCACATTAAGTTCACCTGTAAAGGTTTGATTGCATTTTAGGCTCGTCCTAAAATTTCACCCAAAAGTCGAATATCCCTAACTTTTTGTGAGTAGTGTATGTCATCGTGTTTTTCTTTACCTTTACCTCTCTGTGACCCACTTCACTCCTTCCTCCACTTGCTCACTGTGTTGTCTTTCCACAACTTACTCCCTTTGCCTGTCTTTACTTTACAAGACCCTGTAGTTCAATTTTCCCTGGCAACAAGATGTGGCAGGAATCTGTTCATTTTGAGAGCACGCGTAGCTGGCACTGTGAATCACTTTTATTGTTCCTTAACACTTGCTTCCTTTCTCTCTTTCTCTGCAAGAGCAACTTTATTTCAACAGATGGGTAAACCAGACATTACTATAAATCCTCGTTTTCAGAAAGAGTGCAGGACCTCTAGTGTTATGTGCCACATATGTTTTATTTTCCAGTGTGTGTGTGTGTGTGTGTGTGTGTGTGTGTGTGTGTGTGTGTGTGTATGTGTGTGTGTGCGTGTGTGTGTATGTATATAGATATATATATAGTTTGAGGTGTTTCGTAGGATTCGTGTTTGGTTTATGCATTTTCTGTTTGTGTGCAGACGTGCACGCGCTGTGCGTGTTAATGTTTGTGTGGTGGAACAGATGGTGTTCAGACCTTTGTGTGCGATTGAGAAATCTCCTTATGTCTTTGCTGGCTTGACAAAGTGTAAACACATGATGCTACACTGAGAGGAAATTACAGATATGTTGGGAAATGTGAAGTGAGTGAGTAGCTGTAGCTCAACAGTTTATCCTTCAAAGACTCTTATTAATGATATTTTTACTTATTTTGTGTCTTGTATCAAGATATTCTTATATCAAGAATCTTGACAAGTCATTTTTTACCCTATTGGCAGATTTTTTTTCTACTCCTTACAAGCAATTTTGTCATCATTTTTGGATTTTAATATCTTGAAATAACACATTTGTTTTGGACTTGTCAGGTTAATATGGCTCATATTGAATCCAATGAAACATTTCTTTACCAACAGTAAGATACAAACCCACCCTTTTTGTAATTTATTCACCAGCACCAGGTTTTATTGAGACACCCAAACAGCACAGCTGGTGTTTTGAAACCTTTCATTTTGTATTGCGTTATCATAACAGGTGAACAGCTTACGGGCTTGGCTTGGTAATGACATTTGGTTTCACAATGATCTGAAATTAACTAGAATCACAACAGGAAGTGTGATATTTGACATTTGAGGCATCACGCCTCAAACAGTGCATTGACAGAAGAGACTGAAAGACCAATCTATCATCTGTTTTCAGATGTGAGAGGCAATGAGTCTGGAGGGATTGTCCTCATCATTTATAATGCTTGGTGATTTATTTTACAAATGGACATAGAAAAAATATCAAAACTTTTGGTGATAGCACTGGAAAGCTTATCCAGCACTTAAAATTCTCTGAATCTATTTTTGTGATTGTGTATTCTATGTTATATTAATGTTTTCACATTTTTCATCAACCTTAAACAGACATAGTACAATGAAGCACTTTCTTTCCTGTTACACAAAAACTACCATGTAGAACATATGGTGACCTTTCACCGTAACATTTCGTCTGTGAAGTCAGTCTCACGTAACAACTCCAACTGTGTTAGGAGGCTGTTTTTGCACCAGAACAGGAGGAGACAACATGAGATAAGCAAATTTAAGCAAATTATTTTATGCACTTCTTGTTGCTTCAACTTTAAAGAACAAGAATATCAAGTATTCATGGGGGCTGAATCTTACAGGAAGGAAAAATAGGCCCTGTGTGTAATTGTGGTGAGTATATCAGCTGATAACCAGTGGAGTTTAGTGTTGCTCCTATGGGGTATTGTTTGAAAGATGGAGAATGAAATAAACATTTATATGCTCATTTTAACTCAAGTAGCCTTTACTTATAGTAAAAAATTGGCAGACCTGCATCACCAAGAAGGTCTTGGGTTATGATGGTGGGAAAGGGTAAAGACATAAGGAGTAGAAACAAGGATAACGGGGAGAGAAGAGAAAAAGTGAGAGGAAAAGAGGGGATGAAAGTCTAAACAGAAAAACTGATAATGGAACCACTCTCCTCTGCATCTGCTGTAAAAGGAATTAAAAAGATGGAAATCAGACGTGTGTGTGCGCATGTGAGAGAGAGAGAGGGAGAGAGGGAAACTTGTGTTGTTTGGTTTGCAATTTGTGCATCCAGCTGTGTATCTGTGTGTGTACTTGTGTGTGTTTGTGGGTTGGTGGTAGGGCGTTGCATCCATACATCTTCTTGACAAGCGGGTGGAGTTTGATAGGACATGCTCTGCATACTGCTCCATCTGGCTGCCGATGACTCTGTGTGTGTGTGTGTGTGTGTGTGTGTGTGTGTGTGAGTGTGCATGCTCCAGAGGAGAAGGATGATGGGAAGAGGAGAGGGGTTACCACACTTGCATACCGATGGATTTCACTTGTTTCTCTGCGTACGCAGCCTGAATCTCAATCGTCCCACCTGTCCCTCAATGGCATTCTTTAACACATCCGTCCTCCTGTTCTCCCCATTTTCATCCCTCTTGTGTGTCTGTCCCTCGCTCCCTCTCTTCACATCTGTACCCAGAGCAATCAACACAAGCCACTATCACAGCATCTCTGTATCGCTTCATCTATTCCATTACCTATCTGTTCTGCTTCCTAAACCTCACACATTGCTGTGTACTGTGTGTGTGTGAGTAATGTTATAACACACCCAGAGGCACCATTCTGCACACATGCTGTCATGTTGCACACATTCATGCTCCATTCATAGGCTTCCTGCAGCTCCAGAACCTCGCACCTACACTACATATCAGTGTGTGTGTCCCAGGCATTATGCACATCTAGATTATATGTTAGCCTGTGTGTGTCTGTGTGTCTGTGTCTGTGTTTGTATGTGTGCAGGGCATGAGCGGGTCAGTGTGCGTACGTTTTTCTATTTAACTTCATAATGATGATAGCTTATGTCTGACTAATACAATCTTGTGCTCACGCAGGCGCTGGCGCACTGTAAATTGTTTATGTCACAGCCGCCAACTCTCGAAAATTCACCCAGCATGATTGAAATCCATTGTCGTTTTGAAGAATGGGATTTGCCTGTGTGAAGTAGTCTCGAGTGGCGTATTACTGCCGCTGTTATCACATCATTTTCTGGGCCTCCGACTGTACGATCACAGTGCACACACGCACAATCATGCAAACACACATGCACGCAAAGCAGCAGTTCCAGCCTATGAAGTGTGTAATTGAGATGGTTTGACTCTATCTCCTGATGATAGACTTTGAAGTCATTGTAGCCTCTGTGAGTAACGAAATATCAAGGTTAGGCAATGTTGTCCCCATTCCAAGAGGTGATTTGAATGCAAAATGACCTCATAGCTCTGCGTTGTGATGATGAAATGTAAGGTTTTGATATTACATTGTATTTCTGCCTTGAGTTGTGGGTTAGCAAAGTCCTCTCTGTAGCATACTGAACTGTTTCTCAGGGACCGCGTTCCTTCTAGATATCTTTCATTGCAACAACCTTGTTTTAGGCAAGTGATGTAACTTGCATGTAACCTTAGAAAAAAGGCGTGTATGAAAAGTCAGCGGGGGGATAAAATCTCCTTTCTTTGAGCTCGGCTGAAAGAGGGTTACGAGTGAGAGGGGGAGAAAGGCAAAGATAGATAGACAGACAGACAGAAAGAAAGAGAGATTTTGCAAACATCGAGGATCACGTAATCATAGACGATGCAAACGGCTGATGTAAGTGTGAAGACATCTTTGTGAGTGGCAGGTAGTTGTCCAGGGTACTGCCTCATTTCTTGGAGCGCTCCATGCGCCTGAGGGTTAGATTGTAAAGAGATTAAAGAAGTTACAAACAAAAGCAAATCAACTTTTGCTCTTTTTATGAACAAAGAGATTTTGACAGCGCGTTTTGAGGGATGTTAAGCCGGTAAGTGAATTTGTTGTTTGGTTTTGAGATGAAAAGAAAATAACAAGAACAGTTCAATTTAAGATGTGGTGCTCAGAATGTCTGCTGCCAACCTGGGGCTTTGGAGTCTTCCTGTGGGTCTATTTTCTTGTGAAATATGAAGAAATTTTACCCTTCAGCCAACTATAAACTCTTAAACTTCACATCTTTTGATTGAAGTACTCGCAGCACAAAACATGCAATCTCTGACAATCTAAAGAGTGTTTTTTTGAGCTGAAAGGGGGTAAAATGAGTTCTCCCCTAAGAAGATTTCATACTCTGCCAGGTTGAAACCACTAACTGTGGTTCAAGATAGACAACATATCTTAACCTCATTGTACAAAATCCATGCCAAATACCTCAGTAAGAGGCACTAATATATGGTGCATTCAGAGCCAAGGTCTTCACCATCAGTGTCTAGCTAAAAGTTTTGTGTGTTATTCTGAAGATGACATTCACAGTTAAGGAAAGTTGAGTAACTGTTTTTCATGACATCTCATTTTAGTGCTGTTTGTTAGATGCAATGATAAGAATCAAGTGTTTAGTTAGGGATGCATCAAAATAGAAATCCTTGGCGGGAACCAAAAATAAGGAAACCAAGGCTGAAAAACAAAATACCTATACATTGTTTTTTTAATTTTATTTAACAGACTGTATAGCCTTACATTATTCCTCTTATTTACATGACAGGATGTAATTTCTGTCTCTAAATGGTCGCAATTCTCCTTTGCTTTCTGTACTGTGCACAGCAGAGTTCCACCCCAATGCGTACAGAAACGCACAAACACACAGAGATGAGCACACTCTGTCTAGCAGGCAGGGAAAAATGTTACAACCAACACAAGAAACAGAAAAATAACTTTTGTAAGCACTCCCAGGGCACATCACCAAAATGCTCATCATCTTGTCACTGCCAGGGTGCTGACCTCAATTTTTGGCCTGTGTCATCACATCATTCTGTTGATGCCATGTTGTTTTGTGGATAAAAGGCAAAACCCAAAATGGCACTTTTGAGTTTTAGTTGCTATTCTTATGTAATGGCATTCAAAATCAAAATCTAATCTAAACTCCTCAGAGAAATGTCAATTTTGACATAAAAATCAGAGCTTACTGCAATGACAGAAATCATGTTGAGACAAATAATATTTTGATAACAGGGTTTGACCAAAGTCCCATCCACTAGCATTAAGGAAGTCCATAGTGCAGCCAGAGGGAACATTTTGGCTTCACTTTCAGTGAGCTGTTATATAGTCCATCTTTTTTTGTGATAGTAACAACTCTTTTACTGCTAATAGCACCAACATTGTTGTCACTATCAGTGTAATCTTAACTTAATGTAGACCAGGCAAACCGAAACCTCACCTCTCATGGGGAGCTCATAATTCAGTCAGAAATGAGTGTAATTGCCTCTGACACTTATGAAAGCTTAGTAACAATATGCCAAATACATGTAATGAGGCATCACTACAACGCTGAAAATCTCATGGGCTTCAGCCTCGCTCAGGCTACACTTATTGCAAACATTTACGCTAAGAGCTCCTTTATGATGCTTCAGATAAAACCACACGGCAAGTGTCTGCTGTAAGACATGAATCACTGTCATCCATCCGCATGATCATCGATAGCTTTAGCACCTAACGCACACAAGTGAATCAGCGCACATCTGAGAGGCACTTCTCTTCCTTTATGGCTAATTGCTGCTTCTTCAACAAGCGTCCTCATCCTCTCCCATCCATTAATGCCTGGACAACAGCACTTCTGAGAAGTCGTAAAGTGAGTTAGACAAAGTCAAGGCACTCATCAAACCAGTTCCATTAAAGCTCCGCACATCAATAATCTGTCCAGTGTTGGAATAGCATCCATTCGCTAGCCGCAGATCTGCTTTAGCTACAGTTTGCAAGGAGTGTGAGCTAACGGGGCTAATAAATGGACAATAGATGTGCATTAAGTTCAGCCATTAACTTTTAACAGACGTATTAGGCTGAAGGAGACTTTGTTTTCAAGGTTGTTTAAGGTTGCTTGTTCAGGTGGTACTTTTGTAAATTGAATTATGTATGAGGTAGCGAGCACTTGCTATTGTTCAGCTGCCCTCTGTTGCTGTAATAAAATGAGGGCATGTCTGTTGACGTCTGCACATGTATTTTTTTGTTTGAAAATCTACAAGAAGACGTATTTGCTCATGAAAATGGATGGCACATACACATATATTCCCCAAAGCTGTTTTCAATAATGTGCTCCAGTGGTAAGGGGTATTTTTATTTTTCCCAAAGACTGGCTAAATTACCCTGCGGAGGGCGTATTGCTATTGATTCAAGTAGCATCGTAACTGTTAGTGAACGGTTGGGTGCAGCCCTTGTTGGTTAGAGTGAATCCATTGATTTTATTCTGCTTATATGCTTTGCAGTGCTCTCAATCAAACCAGAAACAGAAGAGATGTTTTCATATAATGAAAGTGTGTATATGACAGAGAGAGAAAGAGAGAGAGCGAGATAAAGGGGGAAAGGGAGTATGTTTTTGCTTGGGTGAGAATGCATGTATCTGCTGTGTACATGGATTTCACACTCTATCCTTCATCTTCTTCCCCTGAGGCTCTGCGGAGTTTGAAACGCTTTCAGGGTTCAGCATTTCTCTCATCTCCTCCAGACTACTGCCTCCCAATCATAACACTGACCCAGGTGTTAATCCCCAATTACAAGCCTGTAACTAAACTCGTCTTTTCATGCTGCTGCAGGGCCTCTAGCACCATGCGTGACTTCAGATGGATCTTGAGTTTATGCATTGGTGGGTTTATTTCCTTTTATACATTGAATTTATGTGCTTCAGATTAACTTTTCAACCTTTGTTTAAAGAAATTTTAAAGACATATCTCTGTCTTATTTACCCTTAAGATTAAAGTAGTATTTTTAATAGTGTTGCAGTTTACCAAAAAAGTCCCCCTTTAATGACCTCATTCAAACAAGCAGCTCCATTTCAAGAAGAGGAAACAATTAGTGACAACATACAGTCGTAATTTATTGCCATGTAACGTCTTCCTTAAGGTGTTAACAAACAAATTGCTTTAGGTGAATTTACACAATTTGATTGGGTAAACGGAATAAACAACACTTGGAACTACAGCTGTTGTGAAAGATTTTTACTTTAAAACTTGATATATCCAATTAACAACTGTTACTACACTTACGTGTGCAAAGGCTTAAAAAGAAAATGTATCGTCACAGAATTTGTCATTACCATTTTTAGATTTAGATGGTTTAATCTAATATGTTAGGAAGTGTAGTCATGCAGTTTATGTAGGAACAGTGTTGAAAACAGTAGTTACTCACATAAATTTATGATTTACAGATCCTGAAACAAAATGCTTGAATTTTCTTTTGCTGACTACTCCTTTTTTAAGCTGAGAAGAAGACCCAAGGTAGTCACAAAATCTTACTTTAAGACCCACTATCGTACAGTAGGTCATGCAGACAGGCCCAAAAATGATCACATTATGGGAAAAATCAATAAACAGAACCAATTTAGGCCTGAGCTTGAAGATCCAGAGAAACGGCATAAGTGAAACCATGTGCAACATGTTAACAGTAACTTGTCTTTACTTAGCTTGGGCCTGTGAAGCATATACATGCAGTCCCTTTATGCTTGACTTGAAAATGATGAATTACCTTGGGCCCTGTCACCTGGCTGTCTTTTTAAATGACCTTTTATTTTCACAGATCAAATTTTGGGCAGACATACAGGATACGATAGCTGGCAGCCAGAAGTAAGACAATATGTTTCCACTGACTATTCACTATATACTGAGTTTATAAAATAAATAGTGGGGTCCAGACTTTTTACTGTGGTGAAATTAGAGCAGTAAACCTTTTTAAGTCAAGTCCGGCTGGGAGGACAGAGAGGCTGTGTGTGTGTGTGTGTGTGTGTGTGTGTGTGTGTGTGTGTGTGCGTATTTGTGTTAGTTTTTGTGTATGTGTGTGTGTGTGTGTGTGTGTGTGTGTGTGTATGGGTGAGAGAGAGAGAGAGAGAAGTGAATGTGATGGAAACAGGGGCAGACATCCAGCACAGTGGATAGACAGTTAAAGGTTTGGATAGTCAATCTGTGCTCTCAATCTTCTCTTCAATTTGACTCTTCTTTCACCTCCATTCCTCCATCCTCTGCTTTCCTAATCAATCCTTTTTTTTCCAATGATCTCTATTCTGTATCCATTTATGCCTGTCTGAAATGTATAATCTTGTTTGTCTGCAGCTGCAGGGTCAAAGCCTTGCAATAAGATTTCATTTTTCTGATATAACTGAGTAACTCCATTCATAAGTCATAAGCAGATCAAACCTAAATCATTAGATAAGAAACATTAAGAAGAAAGTTGAGTTTAACTAATAAATCTTTGAGATTCAAGACTGAGGGTGTGTGATTTTTTTTTCCTGTCTGTATCTCTTTGTTGAATCTAAAAGTCAGCTTAGATATTTCCACCTGTAACCTGTGATGTTAAAAAATGAAAGTAGTATTATAGAGCAAAAAGTGTTGTTCTTTAAGAGTCCACTTTGTGTCAGCTATAAAAGTAAAGGAAACTGTAATAGCCCTAAAAAAAAAAAAAAGTTACCTGTTCCACAGCAGAATTCGACATTTTCAAGCTTTTCATTTCTTCCCAATATGTCTTTGTTCGTGACGACGGTGTGCAGAGTTATAATTCTCCTGTATTAATGTGCACAATCAAGGGCATGGTTATTTCGCCTGAAAGACTGGATCTGTAGCTGTTTTTCACGAGTGGAGGTAATTGTTTCTAGATCAGTTAGTTAGGGTCAGCATTTCCAACATTGAGACAAGAAATCCTTCCCAGTGTCTCTACTGATGACGTCTCTTAAGGAAGCTTAAGGACATGCATAGAAACTTCAGGACAGTTGTTGGTTTTTCGTTTGTTTATTCGAAGGGTACCATCCACTGGTGTTTTGCTAGAGACGTTTATGAGCAGGAACAATTGCCGACTAAGATTGTTTTCAATAGCAATGTATGGAAACAAAAGTTATTTGTTGTTATTGTTGTTGTTTTGGTCTTTTTCTGATTTCTAGGCAAATGAATACTGAAAAATGTTCGGTGCATCATTTGGCACCATCCATTTTCGTGTGGTATGAACAGCTTGTGCTTGAAAAACTTGATAGATAGCAATAAGTCTTTAACTTGATATTTAACTGCTCAAAGATGGCTAAAAAGGGCCTGTTTTGCTACGGTCTGTTTTGTTGCATACTTCAAGTGATTGTTTCATTCATTTACATCATATTCCCTGTTTTTATTTCTCCAAGAGTCACAATGTCAAATAAAAAAAACTGACCTAAACTTTCAATCTGGAAATAGATTTATAGAGCCCCTCTCTGTTTATAATTCAGAGACATCTCCATCCCACACTCGCCTGCCTGCTAAAGCCGAGCTAGCGTGACTAAAATACTTAGTCACAGTTCACCTCTGCAGCAGACAGCCACACTGCTACCGCGGCCCGAGCTGAGCTAACAGGCTTAGGATATCCTGTCTCCCTCACATCACAACTTCTCTTTCATGTCACCTAAACTTAACATAGTGGATCCAAATTGTTGCCATGGAGGGACACTTCAATCACACATTTTTATAGCCTGTAGTGTAAACACTTGAATGCACAAATGAAGATGGAAAATATGGAATGGAGTAAATTATTTGTAAAATTTAATATTACATAACAGGGGGTCAAAAACACAAGTGCACTCTTGGGAAAAACTTTGGAACAGGGACAGCACTTTTTCTGAAACATTCATTTTTGCCACCCTGAATCTAGTGTGTGTGTGTGTGTGTGTGTGTGCATGTGTGTGTTGTTGTTGCCTGATAAGTGAGAGCTGAGTAAAAGCACATTCCCCTGTCATGATTACAGCTACACGTTCCCAAAGTCACAGATAGCGCTTGTGTTTCTCTTGCAGCTCCTCCCTTCCCTCCTTTCTCCTTCATCCTCTTTCCCCTCCTTTCTCCTTTTTTTTACTGGCTCTTATTCACTATGTGCCACAGAGGTGGTTGATAACAGTCTGTTAACTCTGGGACAGCCTTGTTACAGCTCGTGTGGATGGGAAGTTGTGTATCGTATCCTGAAAAATATGGGCTCAGCCCTAATGAAAGCACAAGATTAATCTTGTTGTTCTCACACATTTGATTGGGTCACTTATTTTCTCCAAGCAGGGCAGCTGAATGAGGTGAAGATAGGCATGTCATCTGTGAAAATATTTATCTCTGATTACTTTTGGGCATTTCTACAGCAGATAACGTAAGAAAGTTGAACAGAGTCTGGGCTTTCTGCAGTCTGACAATACTCTGAGTCTGCAAAAGCATTCATTTAGGATTGTTGGGTTATGTGTCAAAGTTATATATCAGGTATTGAAAGACTCTGTGACTTCTTTAGTGTATCTGCCATGCTCTTATCTCGGCGGGTCTTTCGTTTAAGTGCATCAGGTCACTTTGTAATTTTGCAATCTTGAATAAGCTGATTATCTATTTAATTTTCTGCCTTGTTTCGGCTGAACAGATGTGAATATAGGATCCAGAGATAGCGAGAGTGCGTGTGTGTGTGTGTGTTCAAGCAATTGTTAGCAGTGGAGGAGGGGTGTGTGTACTCTGTTGCTGTTTTGTACAGCGGGCTTGCAGGATGGCACAGATGGTGGTGGAATGAGACCCGTACTGGCTGCAGATTTACGCTCATCTCTCGGGTGTCTGTGCGTCTGTGAGTCTCTCCTTTATCTCCTCCCCATTTCTCCTATGACAGCCTGAGCAAATGCATCAGTGTCATCATGGCGAGGCATGTAGACGTATTAGTCGTCTATATTTCTAGAACGAGTCTGCCTCACAGGCACTTTCATATCAAAGTAAATCCTGCTGCAAATTAAGATATAGTTCCTGTCTGTAGGATGAGAGGCCTTGAGCTGTTATGTCCTAAATGAAAATTTCAGCATGTAAATGATGATATGTCTTTTAATCACTTTCTTCTCCTCTGTCCTCCTTCAGATCGCACTGGGAAGCACTCCACCATGCCCGACTCACCTGCGGACGTCAAGACACAGTCCAGGTTGACCCCCCCTACCATGCCACCCCCACCCAGCACACAGGGAGCTCCTCGTAACAGCTCCTACACCCCAACCACATGTGAGTAATGACAGGTCTATAGCTCTACTCTACTCTAGGGGTTATTGATCCCTCTTTTGTATTTTGTGCCTCATTAACCTATAAGTTATGTTGACTTTCATTAGTTTTCCAATGTTTTAGTGATGAGGAAGTCAAGTAAGGAGAAAAACATTCAGCCAGCTTTGATTTGTTTGTATCGCACAGTTTAGCAGACCCTCTGATTGCCACAATCATCTGACTCTGGTACACTGCAAGAATCTACGTGATGTCTGTGACTAAAAAAGAGTTTTGAAACAAAATGGCTGGTGCAGTTATATTGACAATGGGGCAGGTGATGAGTCTCCACACGACCAGCTACAGGATGGCATCAGACACATGAGCTGGGCTGTGCCTTTGATTGGGCGAGCTCACAATCTTAATTTCTCCTGAACTGCAGAGTTAGAAAAAAATTCAACACTTGTACAGTGTGTACTGTTAACCAAACTAGACAGGAGACAGATTTGGAACCAAGCTGTAAATATGCTTATTTGGCTTGGTGTTTACGTGACTTCTGATACTTCTGAAGCCTGCCTCAACAACACTCGACACTTGTCTCATGTTCTCAGATCAAAGGTTGCCGCCTGTGCGTCACATAAGCGCCCTCTGTTGGGTGATTGTGGGTGCGCCCCATGTCTGTGTTGATGTGTGACAAGCTCTGCCAAATATGTTAGGAGAAGTCTTATTAAAGGAGACAGAAATGAGTTGGAAAAGTCTTTGTTAGCAGATTAACTGATTTCCACAGCAATGAATAGTATTAAAAGATGTGACACTAAATAAGTTCAGTTCAACATAAAGACACTCCAAAGAAATAACCATAGAAACTTTCTAAATCAAAGCAGACATATGCATGTTCTCTCTCCAACAACATCAATCCTATAAGATCCCAGGAGCTCTTTAACAAGTTACTCTGCGCCTCTCCAAATCACAGGCATTCCAAACAACTCACCCAACAAGTTCATTAACGCCCTCGCTTACAAACTGTTGGAGCTCTGCCATGACGCACACATTGCCTGTGACAAGCAAATTACACCCTAGTATTCACTTAGAAGTGCATACTTAACCACTTGCATGAAGAGCCCTAGAATCAAAGAATCGAAGGCCCTGCGGTTCGTAACGTTCAGTGCACTCGACTCGGCATTAAAAGTGCTGGTCCTTTGCAATCCAGACCTATTTTTTCTTTCGGTGGATGACTCTCTTTTTCTTCTTTTCCGCTGTTTATTTGCTCCCTCCCCTTGTATCCGTCTGTCCCTCTTGATTTTTTGTTTTAAACACTCGCACTCCACAATTAACATTTAGGCTTCCGTGAGAGGAGGGAGGAAAGGCCCCAGCTCTCTCATTACACATGCCGAAGGTTTTAACAAAGCAGTACGCTTTGATTTCCACCAGACGTAATTGTTAGCAGATGCAGTTTGAGTATCTCGTCTCTCTCCTCTCTTTACAGCGGCGGCTTTGGACGGCGGCCAGAGGGGGAGTGAGTGGATCACTAGTCAAAACCTAATCTCATTAGAGGGAAAGCTTTGTGCCACTGTGTATCTCTTTGTACACAAACTGCCCCCAACACATGAAAACATGCACTGCTTCCGTGCTCGGGCACGACAGGGGGTTGTCCTGCCCTTGCTTGTTTAGACTGCACGGAAGGAGGGAAAAGGGGAAGGAGGGGAAAGGAGGCAGCATGTCTCACAGATATGTTTTTCATGAGAGGATCAAACAGGCCACTAAGATTGGATACAAATGTAGAGGATTGTGGAAGCTTCCAGGAGGGATGTAGATTGTTTCAAATCAGTGCTTCAAAATGAAAAAGTTGTTGTCACTGTTGATGCTATTTGTTTATTTGAACAACACAAAGAGGCATTTTTGAGCTGAAAATAATTGTGTTCTTCCTCTTTCTTTTTAACACTGGCTTCTATGTTTTTTGTTTCACACAGTAACCAATGGTAGTAGCCACTCTCCTACTGCGCTTAATGGCGCCCCATCCCCACCAAACGGCTACAGCAATGGTCCCAGCTCCTCATCATCATCTTCCCTGGCCAATCAGCAGTTGCCGCCGGCCTGTGGCGCCCGACAGCTCAGCAAGCTGAAGCGCTTCCTCACAACTCTACAGCAGTTTGGAAACGACATCTCACCTGAAATAGGCGAGCGAGTCCGCACATTAGTGCTGGGACTAGTGGTGAGTGGCTACTGTGCTTGAATGTGTGTGTGTGTGTGTGTGTGTGTGTGAGCTTCAGTAGAAAAGGCTCCTCGGAGGAAAGTCGACACTAGCGCATAAGTCTGCGGGAATAACTCAGTCCATTAGTGGCTTATTAGAGCGTAATTCTGAGCATTTGTTCAGGATGCCTAAGTTACCAGATGGAAGAGGTTCACTGTATGAATTAGTTGAAAGGCAATACTTAAAATACTTTGAAACAGTTAGCTCTGATTAAGAAAACCCAGGGGCATTTCTCTTAGGGATTTTTCCTTTCTTGTGGTAAGAACTCTACCAGTCTGGTCCCTCTGGCAGGAATGTTAAACAAACACTTTGCAGATCTCTGTCTCAAGGATTGACTTCCATCACAACCTTGCAGCACTAATTCAATGCTTTTCAACACAATAGCGGCATGTTGTCTCCTGGGACTATGAGTAAAGTCAAAATAGAAGACCGCCATTCTTGATGCACCTGTGGCTCTCTGGATTAGACTGCATCGCATTTATTCAAACTCAATTTTAACACCAGCAGAAAAGTATAAGTATTGGGTAATGAGTTGTTGCTTTTTACACCAAACTTGCCAAGGTTGTGCAGGTTTAAAAAACTTGGTTCCGCTGGATGCAGTATTGAAAGATTTTAATTCATTATTTTATGTTGTGAATAAAAGTAATTTGCAATATACAAATAAGCTAGTTGCAGGGTTACAACAGGGTGATTAAAACGTAACTTTTAACACAAATGATTCACATTGCTGCTCCATCTTGAAGTACCGAAACGTTGAATCTTATTAATTAAAAATTAATCTAATTAACAAAAAAGAGCCTCTCATAAACAGTGCACTTGTGAACGGTAGTGCGTCCTTCCTTAGAGATGTGGCATTGATGAGAAACCAAAGAATATGATGCAAATCAAGCTCACAAACATCAAAATATATCCACCCAACAGAGATTCGATGAGACAGATGTGTTTCTCCAGCTTAGCTGACATGCTTATATGAAGGCTATATAAAGAAAAAACATGTGCAAATCTACAGATTTTTCACACGTCTGTGTGCTTAGAGAAAATTTGAGCATAATGAGCAGGGGAATTCAGAAATAGTGATTGAATGTTGTGCAGAAAAGGAGGAGGCGGAGGAGATGGAGGGAGGAATTTTTTTAATTAGCCTCACAGAGCATAGCCTCCTTTTGGCTTCACTGTGTTTATTTTTCTCACCGTCTGCATACCCACATGCCTCTCCGGTGTCATTTTGGCTTGCGTTCCCCCCCTCCTCTCTCTCTCTCTTTCCTCTTCTTCCTCTTCCTCTCTCTGTCCCCCTCCCCCCCCACCTTATTGAAGAGTGACACCGTTAATTAGCTGGTTTGTGTGCTGCAGAGAGGGAGAGAGGGAGACTCGGGAGGTTTCACTAGCTGTCAAGAACAGCCCCTACGCAATCTGGGCGAACAGATGTAAGGCTGAATGTAACAAAATTCAGGTCTGGGAAATAACGCCGACAGTGTGGGGAGGAAAAAATAATATCTGCTGCTTTTTTATGTTCTCCTCCACGTCTCGCTTGATTTTTTTTTCTCTCCTTGTTTGTATTTTTGCTTGTTAAAGAGCAGATTCTTCCCCCATGTGAACGCTCACCTCATTCTCCCTCCTTCTTACTCTCTTACTCCTCTGCACATTGGGAGTAGCTCGTGTTACAATTAAAGTCAGTGTTGCTGCTGGGCTGTCAGACGTTAATGTGAGTTACAGGTGAGAAAAGGAAGTGAGACTCTGTTTGGGTAGAGATGGAATGACAAACTGAAATGTGTAACCTACTTTAGACCCCCCACCCACTGCTCCTGATGCTATTGTTTATAACAGAAAACAAAAATACCTACAGGTTTGAGAGTCTTGAGATGCCACCTCAAGAAGAAGAAAGTTTACTGATGGTTAATGCAATTAGCGTGATAGGAAATACAGTTATGGAGGCAGCTACACAAACATGCATATGCTGTCATGCATATGCACACAAACAACAGAGTATTGTTCAAACTTTAACATGTAAGTGATAAAAATAAATATATATATATATATATATATATATATATATATATATATATATATATATATACAGTTAGAAATAAATCATATAAAAAACTGCCAGAAGTTCCAATTTTTATTTACAGAAATTATGCAATGTCAAAAGTGAAATCTTCGTAAGTGTTTATCTCTTATTTTTAGTCAAAATTGTCTTTCTAGTCTTGACATGAGCAAAATTCAACATAGAAATGTCTTCAACATATTTCAAGATATTAAAAGACAAATATGACGTCTGAATGAGTAGAAAAAAAATTGCCGATGGGGTAAGAAAAAAATTCTCGTCAAGTTTCTTGAAATTAGAATAGTGTCTTAAAACAAGAATCTTTTTTCTTGCTCTGTTGGCAGAATACGTTGTACTCATCATAAGCAAATCAGACATGGTTTTTGTCTTGAATATCTTACAACAAGACATTTTTCTGGACTGTTGTCATAAATGTGGTTCATATTACATCTAAAAAGATGTTGTTCAGTTTTTACCAAAAATAAGACAAAACATACTTAGATTTCAGGTTTTCACAGTGTGGAAATGGTTATTGTTTTAAAAAAATTAGACATTGTACTTAACCTCGTTGTTGTAATTAAATGCTAAGATTCATGTGAAGAGTGCTAGGTCATCAGCGATTTAGGTTTAACACTAACCACCAACACTTACATTACAGTTCATGTTCATCTTGTAAAAAGGAGAGTAAAACTTTTGGCCAGTGTCTCCCTCCCTGCAGCATATTTTTTCGATGATGTGACTCCTGCGTGTGTATTTGTTTTGTTAATTGATGGAGATGTGTGTCTTTGCTTTCTGTGGCTCTCTGCGCCGCGGCCCGCCCCATATGCTTCACATTAACAAAACCCAAAACATTCACTGCGGGCTGGGATCTAGCTTAGCTTCCAATAAGTAATATTATCACTTAATGCCTTCCACATGGATTCATGTGTTTTCTCTCCGTCTCCCTCTCTCTTCCAGAATTCCACGCTAACCATCGAGGAATTTCACTCCAAGCTCCAAGAAGCCACCAACTTCCCTCTGCGACCGTTTGTCATCCCTTTTCTAAAGGTAGATGCTTAAATCTCAAATCATTGCTGAGGGTTTGACTGCATGATGGAGCAAATCTGGAAGACATTTAGCCAGCCCAGATCCAGATGTGAATACATGACATCATGATATTTGTCTACTTTCTATTTTTGGAGTCTGTCTATTGAGGTCATTTTTCTATCGGCCTCTTATTTCTACCTCTAAACCTTCTCTTCAGTCAATTTTCACTAAATGTGTTCACTTCTCTATCTGTTTCTTAATCTATTTTACAATACTATGACAGTCTATCCTTTTAATTTTGGGATATCAGAATGTAAAATTTAAACACAAATTTCCTAGTTTTTTGTCTTCACTTTTATACAACAGTAGGAGATAGAAACATGTCACACATCTTTCGTAAATACAGTCAACAGCCCTGTGAAGGCACAATAAAAAAATGATAAAACAATGAAAATATTTGTAAAACCCCGTGACATCGAGGGAGATAAAGATGAAGGATGACATGGTGTCTATTTTAAGTGATCTCATTCGTTTGGTAGAAGAGCACAAAATCTGAGACTGCTAGATTTAAGGAGCTAAAGTGGTCTGGAGGGCTGCTGGTTTTATTTGTTTGAGAAATCAAAGATGAAAAATGGGACTGAGGGGTGTAGTGAGGGATGCGGTGTGCAGCAGCAGCAGTCTGTATCATGTTATCGGGTCTTTGTGAGACTGAGATCAATATCAGTGTGATACTGAGAGATGAAGAGCAGATGCTGGCACTATGTTTAACCTATGGCTCATTTGTTTCCATTACACACCTCAGATTTTGTTTTCTCTTTATTTTCTATGTTTATCCTCAAAATCTACCTTGATTGTTTTCCCCCGTTTTTCTCTCAGTCTTCTCTTGGCACCTCTCCCTCTCTTCCCTTCTTTGACAGGTAGATGTTGTTTATGGATATAGGATGGTTGGTTCTCCCTAAGCACATTATAATTACATTTTACAATCTCTAAAGCATCCATGTGTGCATTTACAGATGTGTGCAGATGTGTATGTGCACTAATCCACTGTGGCGCAGTAGAAATCGGTCCCACTAGAAATGCTGTTAATGGCACAAACAGGGGTTTTTGTGTCCTACCTGTCTCCCTCCTTATATCCTCTCATTCTAACTTTTTTTTCATCTTTTCTGCTTTGATTCCCCCTCTCATTTGTTCTCCTTCCATTTTTCCTCCCTTTATCCCCTTCCTGTCTCTGTTTACTGCTCCTCATCCTCCCTTCACTCCTTCCCCTCTCGTCTCCTCGCCAGATGGTTGGTGTATCACTGGGATGGCTGCAGAATCAAAGATGCAACTCTTTTTTTCCCCTCTCTCCTCCATCGCTCCTTCTCTGCCTCTCTATCTCTCTCTCTCCCCAGTCTAATTTTAGTGTCTTCCCTCTGCGGGGCTTTTAATGCCAGCGAACATATGGTGGTGGCGAGCAGTTGGAGGTGTAGGGGAGCTTTTATAGGTGCATCGAAGCACAGCTGCAACAATGCACGTCAGGGCTCAGAGTTTTTCATTAAGCTAATGTTATACCAAGGCGACCCTTCCAATTCCTCTTCATCCAGCCCAAGCAAAACCCACTCAACAACTTTCTTCCTCTTAAAACTAAACCACGAGCAGGGGCTTTTTACTGGAAGGATGCAATCATAAACCACACAGCACCGGTGACGTGATGTGTTGGCGGGACGCCCACCACACGAGACACCAGGCTGAGAAAAGTACGAATGCTTCTTTATTTAAAGTCAAGGTTTGCCCTCGTCCCAGCTGTCAAGTGATTGTTTTTGATGTGTCAAGCTGGAGTGATGTGAAATCTGTGAGGAATTAAAAGAGAGAAAGTTGTGGAGGGAAATCGTAGGGAAGGAAAAAAAGACGTGCAAGTCACCTAGATTCTCCTCCAACTGCAAATTACACAGAAAAGTTAAGTTGATAAAGTGCAGTGTACCCTGAATGTGGCATTTTCTGAATTGTTTTTTGGCACCGTTTGACAAAATGACAGATCCAGCATTTTCACAATAAATCATCCTGGGCTGAGTGTTGTTGCGGCTGCTGAGCACCACTTGAATTCTCTCTTATGCAAGTGCAGATGTTGGTTACCGTAACTGCAAAGAAGCAAGTGGGTGCGCTTTATCTTGTGAAAAATTATCCTGACTCTTCCGTGGTCGCAATTTCTTGACTCAGTCTTTCTGTTAATGCACTGCCTGTCTCTCTGGCAATGAGGATGACCTCCGACTAATGAAAGATAAGTTCAGCGGGGTCAAAGCAATCTATTTCATGCTCTTTTTTGAAGGGGTAATTACAACCATAAACAATTAACGGACCATTAACTTGGGCAGGTAAAAGGAAGGCCAGTGCTTGGCATTTCTCTGACTCTAGTCAATTACTGGAGAGGGATTTGTGCAATTATGAAACATAAATACCAAAAAATAAATCAGGATTTTGTTTTATATGTGTTTATCTCTCTGTTTTTTGCAAGGACATATAAAGTTTAAAAGAACTTAAAGTGATTTTTTCACTTTATGTGGAGCTACTGGGTGAGAGGGAATAAAGCCTGTGGATTATAAACAGGAGAAATAAAGGAAAAGAACAAACAAAGAAAGAGACTTAGGGAGAGATTATGTTCTTGAGGACAAAACAAAGATTACCAGCCTTAAAACTCACAAAGATGGCCTTTCCAAAGGCTCTTGTGATGTACCTCACTAAAATAGCCCCCACTTTCAGTCTGAACCTACCTGATGCAACACTTTCATCTTCTTACTCAAACCCCCCCCCCCCATCAGATGTCTTTGAAGTCAACGCGCACATACCTGCACGACCCTGTGACTCCACAAGAGAGAGAAGACCCCTTGTTATGCTATTACTTAAAAAAAATGTTCTCCAAAGAAACTTCTTGGGAGTTAATGCACTCTGGGTCAGAGGAAGTGGTGAAACTACACAGGTAATGAGCAAACAGGGGTTAAAAGACAGAAGAAATGGACCTCATGTTAGCTCACAGTGGTCATTTTGAGGGAAAAGCTTTTGTTGTAAGATAATTTCCAAATTAATCTGGTTGAGATCAAAGAAACACAGCAAAGACCTTCTTTTTCTGTAATGAACACAACAACAAAGGAGGGGGGCAAATCTGTACAAATTAATAATATATTTAGAGAGCTCTCAGTGAATTCATATACAGCAGACACTCAGCGCAATGAAGAGGGTACGGAAACATCTTTTTAAGAATTGGCTCTTCCTATATTGGCTGAGTCACATAAGATTGAACTTGACCAACCAATAATCAGTGGAGAATTTTTAAGGATCATTAAAGGCCTTCCAAATGGAAAAGCCCCAGAGCCAGATGGCTTCACTGCCCAATTTTGAAAGTGTTGCGCCTCTGAACTGACACTTTTACTGATCAGTATGCAAAACCGAGCTCTTGGAAGCGTTAATTATACTTATTCTCAAAAAGGATACGAACCCATGTGCTTGTCTGATTGCCTTTATTCCATTAAATATAAAGATTCAACATAAGGTTTTCGCAAATAGGCTTAGGAAAGTAACAACATCTTTGATGCTTAAAGATCAGCTGGGTTTCATTCGTAAATGTAGCTCAGCAGATGATATGAAGCGCTTTATTGATATTATGAAGGCAATGAGTCTCAAATTCTAATTCACCAGTTTTTGCTGTTTTGCTTGACGCTGAAAATGCATTCGATAGGATGGTATAGGGATTTTTGTTTAGGACTTTGGAAATGTGAGATGTTGGAGAGAATTTTGTTTAGTGGTTGCACATTTTATATAATGGCCTAGCAGCATTGGTTCTTATGTTCCATATTTTCTTCATATTCTGAGTTAGGAGGAGGTATGTGGCAAGGTTCACCACTTAGTTATTATGTTGAGTTATGGAGTCTCTAGCAAATGCAGTTGGGAGTGATGACTTTCCAGGAGTGATGCTTCATGGTTTGGTCGATAAATGTTGATGCATACTGATGGTATCCTTTTAATGGTTTCTGACCTTATAGTACTGAACACAATTATTAGAGTTTCAAAGTTCCCGGGCTACAGGGTCAATTGAGATAACTCATCAACTCTTCATAGGGGGCTGAATTATCTTGGAATTGGTGGACCTTATTGAGGTGAATTTTGAGCCCTTAACGCAGAGACTGGATATTGACTTGCAACATAAGTTGTCTATGTTAATGACCTTAAGGGAGAAAGTCAGCACTGTCAAAATAAGTTGCCTCCTGAGTATTAACTACTTTCTTTAACATCTCCCAAAAGAAATCTCAGGCAGTTATTCAATAAGATTTCATAGTGGGAAGTGACTACAAATGTTTGGAAGCTACAAAGGCCAGTTGACAGTGGTAGTTTAGGGTCCCCTAATTTGTTATTTTATTATGATGCATTGAGTCTGAAGCATCTGGTACAGTGGGTGTTGCCTCCAGAGTGCTCACGTTGGTGCAATATGGAGCAGTCTGTGTCAGATCTCCTCCCTCTGCTTCACTGCTTGTCCATCAAATCAAATAAACTAACACTCACCCAACGGTACCTCGCCTTCAAAACATATGGAAGAAGGTCTCAAATTCCTTCAAGTTCTGAGTACAACTCTCATTCCTTACAGGCCAACCTGCCGCTCCTTCAGAGGGAGCTGCTGCATTGCGCCCGGCTGGCCAAGCAGAACCCGGCTCAGTACCTCGCCCAGCACGAGCAGCTGCTCCTCGACACCAGCACCACCTCTCCTGTGGACTCCTCCGAACTCCTGCTGGACGTCAACGAGAACGGCAAGAGAAGGACGCCAGACAGGTGGGTCAAACAGAGACTCTTATTCCTCAACAGCCTCAGTATTAATTGTACATTCCTGCCAGCTCAGAGCTTTAAAGCGTCTGAGTCTTTTTCCTCCTGTTATCTGATCTCATGCATAAATCCCTCTGAGTCTGTCCGCATCCAAGTGAACATACAAAACTCCACAGACGCAGGCTGAGTCAATGCAAGGCAATCGTGTGATGTGTTAATGTATGTATGGGAAGTGTCTGTCAGTGTGCCACCGGGCCTCATGACGTGCTCTGTTGGACATCTCAGCTGCCGGCTCCTGCTCCTAATGGGCCAGAACAGAGAAACGGAAGAGATGTGGGAAATAGACCTGACTACACACAGACACACACACATTAACATACACTTTGACACACACTGAGTATAGAAAAAACTCAGAGAGACAGCTGTGCCTTACGAGAAGTGTGAATCTGTCACTTTGAATGCACATAAATACTCATTCTGTGACTACTTTTTCTGCCAAAATAAAGATTCTGTCTTTATCAGAATCTGTTCAACCAAGCAACAAAACTAAATTACATTCGTTTTCAGAATCTGATGATGTCTAAATGATCTCTGTTCTTTTGGGATTGTGGCTGCGTGGTATGGGGGGGGAAAAATGACATTTAATGACATTTAGCTTTAGTTTCTTGCAGTATATATTGCAATATTTTTTTTAAGTTTAAAGCTTCACTCTGTGCAGCTAAATTCTCTCTGACACCCTGAAATGATGATAACAGACTCTTTGACAAAGTGGAAAGCACAGATCTGCAAGCCGCTTAGCCCTGAAAGTGTTAAGAGGTTTGAGCAAACTATAAGATTGTCCAAATCCCTGCTATGCCCCCCTCACATTCACACACTGTACATCACTCTGCCCAACCCTGATAACAGCAGGTGAGATAACAGAGTGTCAAGAAGGTGCTCTGACTGTGGAGTTGAGTTGTTACATGTAATGTGGTAAAATATATAAATTAATGCTCATTTAGATCTATTAGTAATGTGATTGGGACATGCCACAGTAACTTAAATTAAAGGCTCAACTATATTACGATATACACATTTTTTTAGCTAGTTTTACTGATTAGTGGTTTTCTAAAGGCTACACAGCTGTTCAATCCCAATCCCTTGAGTTCCCTGTGCACTGTGTATGTGGAAATGTTCTTACTTTCACAATTAAACATACCCCTGAGTTCTACTGTTGTGTTTCTTCAATTTGATTTGGCCAAACATTTAAGTAATCACCAATCATGATTACATAGGATTTTTTCAGGCCACATTTCTTCCTGGAAGACGATGGTTCCTCACCATCCTTCCAGTATTTAATAACGCATTGGACAGTTCTTAACCCAATTTTAGTAGTTTCTGCAATCTCCTCAGATGTTTTCTCTGCTTTCATGCAAATGATTTGACCCTTCTTCTTAAACAGACTTAGATCTTTTCCACAACCACAGGATGCGTCTTACTTCATGGTTGTTTAAGAAATGAGAAGTTACTCATTGCATCTGCTGAGGTTAAATAACTTATTTCCAGCTGAAAGACAATCGTCCATACAGTGATTATCCAATAAGAGGCTTATACCTATTTGCTTAATTTAATCCAAGTTGCAACTTTTTTTAACCGGGGAGTGTATTATATAATTTGCGATGTGAATATTGTGCATGCGCACATTGCGATGACGATACTAAAAAGACATATTGTGCAGCCTTAATTGAGATAACACTGAGCGAGGACTTGGGGAATCAAGCACAATGTAAAAATGTGAAGTTCTCCCTTTAAAAAGCATAATTCAAAGCAGGATAGAAAAAAATTAAACCCAACTTAAGGTGTAGCTGCAATAGTATTGAAAATGTTGTAAATATCTGGAAGTAAATTTTTACAGTGCTGAAATTTTTTAAGTTATTAGAAAAACACAAAAAAGACTAACAAGCCTTTTACAAATATATTAAAATGTGCACATCTATGACAGAAGATTGGTAACATCTCTGTTTGTGCTTCCTTTGCCAGTTTGGGCCTCTGCTGTGAGAGCAATAGAAGCCGGTTTTTGAATAAAGAGCAATCCCCAGGGGTCCACATTTTTTTAATACAGACAGGGGAGAGGAAAATGTACTTTTCTTATTTGCTGAGGGACAAAAATGCCAAACACAATATTAATAATTCTTACCTCTCTTTTCCCCCAACAGTCAGATAGGCAGACTTTTTCTGTAATACCTGCATATTTGCTGGCCGTCTGGTGCATGGGGAGCAAGCTTAGGGGAAAAGGTGTGTGTGTGTAAATGTGAGAGAGAGAGAGAATATACGAGGAGAGAGAACAGTAAGTAGGCATCTGTATTCAGTGTTTGTGTGTGAATGTGTGTGAATGTGCGTGTGTGTGTGTGCTTGTGTGTCTTTCTATCTGGTGTGAAAGTGTGAGTACAGTTCGTATATGCGCCTCTGTATGTGTTAAGGTTTGTGTGAGAGTGTGTGCATCTGTGTGTGTGTCTGCCTGGGGAGATGGGCTGATAACACATACAGATGAGGCTCCAGCACCAATACGGCTGGCTAAGCACCTCTGCTTTTTGCTTACCTCTGCTCTGTATTCTTGCTTATTGGAGCCCTGTGTCGGAATATTGGAATTTCAATAGGAATCCTTAATTACAGACAACAATGCACTATCAGTACGACCCTTAATAATACCATAGTCTGCAGGAACAAGAACAGGAAAACTGTGGTTCAATATGCCCAAGTTACAAAAAAATAAAATATGGTGCAAAGGCCAATATTATAATCATGTAGCATGGATAGGAAAGTAATCCCTGTACCACAATGGCATTAATTAAGAAATTCAGCATACTTTGGAAGCTTTGTCCATGCCCTGCAACACGATAAACAAAAGAGTGTCATATTGAGGACAAATACTGTCTTAGATATCTAATAAAGTTGAATTACTGACCCTCTCTGCCTTTGTCTATGTGTGTGGACACATACTGCGGGTCTTTTCAAAATAAAAGTCCTCTGACAGGAGAAACAAAACATGGCCTGAACAACACAAAGGTTTTATAGGTAAAAACGAGGAACTATCCAGTCTCTGTTATAATGGCAGAAAGTTTGTTGGCTATGAAGGTGCTCGTGCAATGTATTCCAGCTAAAGACACTTGAAACTAAATCTACTATTGGCATTGTCAGCCAGTTGTTCAACAGACTCAAATTTAAAGTAATATCTCTACATGAATTTTTCTGCTGCAGTGAGTGATAGGATTGACTGTAAACAAGGAGGATGATGTCAAGCAGATTCAGGGCAAGATCATGACAAAAACAAGAGATTCTTTTTCGTGCACAGGGGGCGCCAGTATTCACTGTTCACATACTATTACTCTCTCAGAGGAGCTTGAAAAAGCACCGAGATTGTACCTGGAAAGAAAAGCCTGTTTAGCTAAAACTATTGAAGGTGTGTTACTTTCTTTGCTTGAGGGAAAAAATGTAAGAAAAAAGGTATTGTAATGAGCATATTTAGTCAGAGATGCTGTCCAATAAGGGTACCATAAAATCTTGAGGGGATAGCCATAAAATTGTTATTTGTCTTTTCTAACCCAATCCAAGTGTATACACCTGATGGAAATTTTAACTGACCAATGTCTGCTGATGTGATGCAGGTCAGACTTCATTTTGTATTGTGATGCTTTATGAAAACAGGATATGAAGGATGCATAACAAGTTGGACAAAACTTGTGTTAGTTTTACTTTCACCGTGTTAAAATCTACTCCGGTTAACGTGCCTGTTGTTGCATGTTGGGCTTCAGTCTGTTGTGCTATGTTCAAGCTTTTAGAGCATACAGTACGTTTAAAGTGCTGGAGAATTTTATGGACAGTGTTCATGATTATCATAAAGGGCTTCATTGTTAACTTGCGATTAAAAATTATTTGAATGGATGATGCTTTTAATTGAACGTGCATAGTCAGAGTAGTTAAGGTGTATTTTTGTAAGCAGACATCAGAAGGAGCATAGATACCTGAGAATGTGTGCATGAGCCCATAGGTAAAAGCATTGTTGTAGCAGGGATGCAGGGGAGTGTGTGTGTGTGTGTGTGTGTGTGTGTGTGTGTGTGTGTGTGTGTGTGTGTGTGTGTGTGTGTGTGTGTGTGTGTGTGTGTGTGCGGTTGGGGGGTGGATGGATGAGTCAAGGGAGGCAGCGAGAGACGGACGGATGGAAGGAAAGAGCATATGGAGAGCTGTGGATGAGCATTAGGAGCCCATAAAAACAGCTCATTAAGAAGTTCAATCTGTTCATCGGAGAGAAGGATGGGGAGGAAGAGGAGAGTGGAGGATTGCAGATAGCGGGGGGAGGTTGGCAAGATTTAACTGTGAGCACACATACATGTGCAAGCATGCACACACACACAAACACACCTGGCCACATTAATCTTTGGAAGCAGGCAACAAAAATCCACCTGATCCTCTAAAAGCTACTTGATTCTGTGTGTAATTGGTTTGTGGGTTCATGTTTCAGCTTTAGGCGTGTTTGTGGCAGTGTTTTAAATGCAGAATACAGGGCCCTTCTTTTTCTGATAACAGGCTAACTCCAGTCCTGAACAGCAACAAATGAGGATGACACAGTTTTGCATCAGATGGTAGAAAAAGTTTCATAAAAAACCCAAACCATTTGCGCCAGTGCTTACGTTTTATTTTACGTCTTTTTTTTACTGTTTATTGGGTCTCTGAGGGACTGTGAGGACTTTCTAAGTGATCTTAAAAAGTCTGATATCTAGATATATGCCTGATCATAATCCCCAATTTCAAATGAGATTATCAGCAGTAAAATGGGTTAGTTCGAAATGCCAACTTTCAGCTTCCTGATCAGGTTGGACTGGACTAGATTGATTTACAACAAGTCAAAGTATTTATGAAAACACAATGCCAGCTGAGAAAATTCAGCAGTGAGAAGAGTTTTCTCTGTTTGGTAGATAAGTGGGGGTAGGACATAACCAGGATTCAATGATGTTACATGGTACCGATATGTCTCAGAGCACTGGGCTGTGAGTAGCGCTACAATACAAACTTACAAAGTCCGCCATCACGTGAGACAACAGTGCTACAAAGTGTAGTTAAATACATCGCCTCGTCACACTGTAACTGGTAATAAGTTATCTTGAACAAAGAAAAGTAGTGTTTAAAAGAAGAAGTGATCTCCTCTCACTTTCTGTTTCTAAACAAATACATCATGACAGTTTGCGCATGTACTCCAGCGGAGTCGGAGCAGTCCATTTCATCCGGATTTTTCTCCATACAGATCCACTTTAATAGATATTTCCTCATGTGCAAGAATGTCATTGTGACAAGAGCCTGTTGATTTCAAGTGATAGCAGCAAAACGACAGCTATACCTTTTCCTTGATTGGGTCCTACATAACTGAACGTATTCAAAATAATACATTCACTGTAGGTTGAAAAGAGAAGAGCTAAAAAGCTACATATTCATTCCAAATATTAGTAAGCTACATTATATGAAATAAAATCATCAGCCTGAAAAGCAGCACCTGTATACTCTGGAGATAATTGGAGCGACTTGCCAGTTAGAGGCACAAAAGTGTTCACTGAAAAAAAATTGAGGATTGACTTTCACTACATTCAATATGCCAACTAGTTTAATCATTTTGAGTACTTTCCTGTATCACATGCAAATGCTGTAGCTTAACTATCATGTGTAACAAGGGACAATGTAATGTGGGACAAAAAATTATGACGCACAATTCAAAATCTCTTTTTTCTCACCCAGAACCAAAGAGAACGGCTTCGAGCGAGATGGTACCCTGCACCCAGATGTTCACCCAAGTAAGCGACCTTGCACCATCAGCCCTGCCCAACGCTTCAGCCCCTCCAATGGGCTCTCCTACCAACCCAACGGCCTGCCCCACCCAGGCCCCCTCCCACCTCAGCACTACAGGCTGGACGACATGGCCATAGCCCACCACTACCGCGACACCTACAGACATCCCGCCTCCAACCATCGGGAGATCCGAGAGAGAGCCAGGCCTATCGGTGAGGAAAAGGGCAAAGATGGAGGGTGTTTGAAAGTCTTTGTGTTCAAAGATTTAGATTATTGGAGACAAACCAATCCCTTCATGGCATGCTGTCAAAGCTTTTACTTTGAGTAGAACCAAGAGAAACATAAAGAGGATTTCATTCACCAAAGGTACACAGTTACAACAGTTGCTGCAGTTTTACATCATTTCTCAAGCATTTGAGTTCCCTGCATACTGAGATACATAACTGCTATAGCAATGATAATAAGTCAGTATCCTTCTTTGTGCATGCTAGACAAACAGTCAGAGAGCACAAAACAAAACTGATACATGGGCACAAAAATGGCCCATTTAGACACAGCACTATTGTATTAGAGACATTTCTCTGCACAGACTCAGCCTTGATGAAGCTGTAATGACAACTTTGCCGGAGCTCTAAAAATAGGAGAGACATTTACCATGTCTCGCCCAGTGATGGATGTTTATTGGACTAGAAGCTCAGTCATTTTTTGAGTCCTGGCCTCAGGGTGGGAGAGAGAGATGGAGACAGCAAAAAGAACGTAGAGCAAAGAGGGAGGGGAAAGAAATAGATGGCAGGAGGGCCTTAACCAGAGACTAAATGAAAGATGGATCAAGGGAGGCTGAAGGAATGATGATGGACTACATTGATCCTGTGTGTCACACTGACTTATGCTGAATTTGTCTCTTTCTTTCTTTTTCTTTCTTTCTTTCTTTCTTTTTTATAGGTATGCATACTGGGACCAGGCAGGAGGAAGTGATTGACCACAGGCTGACGGACAGAGAGTGGGCGGAGGAGTGGAAGCACCTTGACCATGTAAGAAAAGTAATAACATTTTTTTATTACTTTACTTCTGAGTTCTGTCTATGTAAGTAAGAGATGTGATAGAAGTGCTCATATAAGCCATGACAAATGACAATGTTGAAAAATATCTGTCAACCACTACTCACAAAATAGAATAGACATTTTCCCATTTTCATTTCACATTATCACAAACTAAGACAAAGTCATGACAGTTTGTTCAGAGCACTAACAGATGGATGAAAAGATGTGTGAGCTTGTGCATAAACATATAACTATTCATGGATTCACTATATGCTGCCATTTTTTAGACAAATTTGACAAATGCTAGCTTTGGCTGTGAATGTATTACTTTGCCACTACTCTAAATCACTAAATTGAAATCAACCAGTTACAGTCTATGTGTAAACTCAGCGCCTTGCCCCCTCCCTGTCACCCCCAGCTGTTGAACTGCATCATGGACATGGTGGAGAAAACGAGGCGCTCCCTGACAGTGCTGCGGCGATGCCAGGAGGCCGACCGCGAGGAGCTGAACTACTGGATACGGCGATACAGCGATGCTGAAGAACTAAAAAAAGGGGCCGCAAGTGGGCAGTCAAGACAGCAGAGCCCAGCAGCACAGGAAAATACAACTCCAGGTGAGTGGGTCGCACACGCAACATGTCACTGAACTAAACACTTTCCTGCCATTTTTTAAAACTTTTATGTCAACATAAAATACATTAAGGTAATGCCTTAAAATGGACAAGATTCCAGCTGGTGCCTGAAATTGCCTTTGAGAAATACTGTTTTAAGGTAACTTTCCATCCTTCTTTTAGGTAGTTGAAAAAAAATTTGAAATTAGGTGTACGATATTCCTAATTTCAGTCAAATGGAACCAAATATAAACATTTGAATCTCCTTTGAAGCTCACTGGGAGTTCCTGACATGCTTTGCAACTGATGAACTTTGTACAAAGTTTTGACGGATTTCTAATTACCACTTCTGCACTTTTGTGTCCCAACAGAAATTCACAGGGAGCTGCTGCATCGGCCTGTGTCCGGCTACGTCCCTGAAGAGATCTGGAAGAAAGCTGGTGAGCCTGCCACATAATCATTTTTTCTACCTTTTTCTATGTCTCTCTGCAGTTTCCTAGACATTGTATTCTGTGGGAATCTTCTACACCCACATGACTCAGGGCTAAAAGAGAAGCACTCCCTAAAACCCCATTCTCCCCTCTCACCATGATGTAGTCTGCAACTGCCATCCCTGTTGTATAAAGTTAATATGTGAAGCTGCTCTTGGAAAATCTTTTTATTCTTGATACAGTGGGAAGTTAAAAACTTCACCACCACATTTTGTACACTCCAAGTATGATGTCAGGTCATAAAACAACATTATTGCTGCAGACAAAAAAGAACATAAATAGCTTTACCAGCTGCTGTAGTGGTTTTGTTTTTGAAACAACAGTAGCAAGGCTCAGTGTCTTTTTGCTTTTTGGCACTTAAGTAATCATTGCAGCAGCAGACATCACTACTATTCCATTTAACTGGAGTGTTGTAAAATTGAAGAGGGAAATTTGCAGAGCCTGTTAAAATCAAGTATTGAAACTAATTTGTTGCTTTAACAGTTTGCATTAGTTTCCATTAAATTTCTAGTATAAACAAACAGCATTCTGTAGCTCTTGAGTGCAGCTGTGATCACCATTATCGCCCTCTTGAAAAACTGAAAGAATTTTCCGCTGGGGGTGAAATGCTCAAAGAATCCACTTTGTATTCAGTGTCAGTGATACAGTATATCTGCTTTTTAAACCCCTTGGAGAAAAGAAATTGTCCCCTTGCTTGACCAAGCATGATGGTTGAGATACTCAGAACAAGTAATATGCATTTAAATTGAATTGAGTATCACCATCGGGGACTCTGTCTGCTCTCTAGTACTCTCCTCTCTTGCCAGCTTTGATCGATCTTCCATCTAAGGCATTTGGTGTGTAATCACAATTCCATGCACAAGGCGCGTATCACACAGCACCGGGGCAATTTCCATGACTTGAGGCAGCACAGCAGGTTAAAGACAAAACCACCCTGGTTTTAAAATGTAGCTCAAACATGTGGCAGAGAAAATGTTTCTGTCTTAATGAAAGCTGGCATTTTGTTTGATATTGAAAATAAAACGAACATTTGTGATAGAAATATAATGTGCAAAGAAAATTGAATGAAGCAAAGTGTTTTGGGTGGGCAAACATCTATAAGAATCTTTTCTACAGGGTAAATGATGCTGGCTATTTTTCATTCTCTCTGCAGTCCTCTCAGTGTTCGTTAAATCCTTTTCACTTCAGTTGCATACACCAAGGAAGAGGAGAAACTGATCTGAATATGACCCAGAGAGGATTGCAAAATAGGATTTTTAACACAATGGAGTGTGGTGGTGAATACATCTGTTTGAAATGAGCAAAATGTTTACAGTTGGTGATAAATATTCAAGCACCTTGCACGGTGTCCTACCGGTTTCCCACTTCCCCTCACCACATGGGCCTCTGGGATCACAATGGAAATGCATAATTTAAATATAAATTGCCTGATTTGCATACACAATTAGTCAAGTTACAGGCTTGATGGGAGCAAACAAAAAGCCCTCCTTTTCTTTGGCAGTGGTTGGAATTCCAACGTTTAACACCCGCTCAGCAAGATTGTTCATAGCACAAAACAAGTACAAAATAACACATTGCTCCTGCTCAAAAGCAGGTTTCCTGAGTTTTCACCTGGTAATTGGCTCGTGCTATTGTTGGGAGAATATCTTGACTGGAGTTTATTTATGCTCAGCCTTTTAAAGGATTGTTTTTGGCTCTGAAGTTTTGAATTTTTTCCTGCCGTAGTTACTTCATAAAGATTCCCCTACCTTTAAAATTTGGAATAAAATTCATGTTATTCTCTTCTGTTTCTTCTTTTGGTTTCTGTGATGTTTGTCTGCACTAAAAATTAACAGTGTGCTTACTAAAACCAATCTTCAGATGAGCAGATGATATAATACACACTATATTGCAGGTACAGGGGGCTTGACTTCCTCTGTCTCCACACTCTTTCCAGAAGAGGCGGTGAATGAAGTGAAGCGACAGGCCATGTCAGAGCTACAGAAAGCCGTGTCAGAGGCAGAGCGCAAGGCTCATGAGATGATCAGCACCGAGCGGGCTAAGATGGAGCGCACTGTAGCGGAGGCCAAGAGGCAGGCTGCTGAGGATGCGCTCTCTATAATCAACCAACAGGAAGACTCCAGCGAGGTAAGATCATACACATTTCAGTGTACACCATCGGATAATTCCCGTTCATCACAGCATCTGTCATCCTCAGCTTTGGTTTAGTGGGTTATTTGATACCAGCTGTTAACAAGAGTTCATGTGTGCTTCCTCTAAGAATAATACTGTCTGCACTCGTACTCCGACACATCAGTAACTTTGGGATGAGCACAAAACAGTGCATGCACCAGAGGGCACTAGAGTGTCAGAGTGCACAAGAGAAAAAAAATGTTTGTTTTGCTATGTTTTAGAAGAGGGTATTAACTTTGTATCTATTAAGAAGCAAAATTGGATGCATCATTGAAGACAAGAAACTTTAAATACTTCATAACATGTGGATGGGGAATTTTTCACCAAGGGGACAAAGTCAGACTACACACACAAGCCCATTTCCAACAGTTAAAAAATAAAAATAAAAAAGTGGCTTTGTTGGATTTTTTTTTCTTTTTTGCCTGTTTCGTCAAAATTTTGAAAAAGAAAGGTAAAATTTTGAGCTAGAGGCTAAAACATAGGTTAAGCTGTTTGTGATGTGAATGTTCATTCCCACCCACGTGCAACAGTTAATCTGCAGTGATCTGCTCAAACATAGGAGTCCATCAATAAAATGAAGAGCCAGGTTATGTTTTCTCTGCTTGGTGGATCAGAACTGATTCGCTACAAGTCTCAGCGCCGAGCTGTGAGTAGCGCTAAATCAGGCTACGAAACTACCACAAACTGAGTTCATTAATTTTGCTTCCTTAGCAACACAGAGCATTTGAATAACAATAGTCTCTGGTTATCAAAATGTTAGTTAGATCCAAATCAGGATGTAACATTTAAAGAATGCTTCTTATAGTTACAGTGAAACCTGACAAAGCCATATGTGTCAACAATTGTTCTCAGGTTTCAAACAATATGGCAACATAACTGTTAATAAATACATTACAGCATTGCATTGTATCTGATGAAAAGTTGTCTTGAAAAAAGAAAAGTAGAGTTAAAAAGGAGAGCTCATTTCCAAACTGAAACCGAAAATTAAATGTCGTGTGGCGCAAAGGCTTATGGGAAGTGGAGTCTTTTTTGCTAGCTTTCCAGAAACTGCCCACAGCTGGTTTAATATGGGGAAAATAAAGAATTTTCAACAAAGCCAAGCTTTTATTTCTCCTATTTTTAACTGACAGAAATGGGCTTCCATAAAATACTGTAGACAAGCCTCTTTAGATGTCTTCCGTTTGATTTGCTTGTGTGGCTCAACACTGCCCTTCCTCACCCCCTAAATATTGGATAGAGTTGCAACCATAAACTGTACAATCAGTGGATGCCATGGCTCTAGCTACATGATGGCGGCCAATGCCAGCCCCAGTAACGTGGTTCTTTTAGCTTCAAAACCATACAAAGGTTAAAGGTAGAGCCATGCTTTCCATTCGATAAACAGTCTGGTAGCAACACATTTAGTCTGTATTCTTAAGCTTCCAGAAAACATGAATAAGATTGCATAGTACAAGCAAAAGACTCTGCATCTGCGTCTGTATCTGTTATGCATATCAGCAAATAAAAAAAATTACTCCCAAACTTCATGGATGATAGTATCTAATCTTACAAAGTGGTTTCTGTTGTCCTTAATCAGTGATTTCTTTTAAGCAAGTCCCCATACATCATCTTACAAATACCACAGAGATCGCTAAATATTCACAGATTTAAAAGTGGTCCTGCAAATAGAAGTCATTTGATTGTCAAGAGATACTGAGAGCAAAACAAGGTCAATCAAGCATCCATTAACCTCCATTTCCTCTTTATTTTTGCCCACAGAGTAGCTACCCTGTTTGGAAAGGTGTTACCAATTCAGCTGAGAGAAAATAAGGGAAGGTAGCTTTATAATTTGCTAATCACCATTTGAGACCTTGATGTTTAATCAGTTAAGTGAGGGGGGAAATATGGCCCGCATCTGTCATTAATTGCAGGAGTGATGTTTATGAGAGGGAAGAGCCCCAGAGGAGAACTTTCAGATGCTGTTTGCAACCTTGTTCTCCTGTTTCCTGTGGATATGCAGCTGCCCTGACATGTTGTCCCTTAGGCTTCCTATATATAAAATAAGAGGCCCTGAGTGTAATCAGAAATGGGTTCTTGATGAGTCTGTGGTTTGTTTTTGCTTATATGTTGTAAAAGGGGAGGCTGAATCTGGAAATGGACAGTGTGGCGTCTTGATACCCGTTTTTAATCTTTGTGTTTTTACTGGTTCAAACACTGATATGAGATATATAGTGTCTATTAAATAATGAATGAATTTTAAGAAAAGGAAAGCTTGTAAGCAGTTTTGATACCTTAACATGCCAAATGTTAATTGTCTGGTGGTTTTACTTCATCTTAGTTATCTTCATCTCTTTCTGTTCATCAGAGCTGCTGGAACTGTGGCCGCAAAGCCAGTGAGACCTGCAGCGGCTGCAACACGGCGCGCTACTGTGGCTCTTTTTGCCAGCATAAGGACTGGGAGAAGCACCACCATGTCTGTGGTCAGACCCTCCAGGCCCAGCAGCAGCAGGCCAGCCAGCAGCAGGGAGGGGTCCCTGGGTCAGAAACCCCTGCCCCCATCAGTTCCTCCGCCTGCACCCCGAGCAGCGGGACTGGGAGTCCGGCTGCTACCCCGCCTGCTGCTACGCCTCGCTCCTCCACCCCCAGCACCCCATCCTCCTCTGCCCTGGATGGCTCAACGCGCTGAGACTCACACAGCATAAGGAGGATAATGCCTCCCAGGCTTAACAACCAGCCCCCAACCCCACTAACAGCATGACTGTCTACATTGCCTTGCAAAGATGCTAAGCTAATATGGCTAACAGGAAGAGATGGCAATGCTTGATTCTATCTTGCAGCGTAGTCATTGGAGGAGGAGAAGAAGGTCCATAATCAGGTCATATTGACTTGCCATGACTTTAAAGAAACACAAAGATATTCTTTGTTTTGAATGAATGAATTTAAATATTGACATCCTTTTATCGCTACACTTGCTATTCTTGTTGTCTGTTTGTTGTTGTGACTGTTGTTAATGTTGTCATTGTAGCTTATCTTATTTTTCACTGTAAATAACAAGAGACTGAGACGTGAACTCAAGACAAGTATCTGACCTCCCCTTTTTTAAATGATATCTTGGTTGTTGTTGTTGTTTTCCATCCTTAAAATAGTGCTTATTTCCTTCCTGTACCAGAAATATGAGACTTGGCAACCTCACCCACTCACCAAACAGCATACCAAGGGAACAAATCTAGCTAGCAGAGCAGCTAAAGTCATCAATACTCTAAGGAAAGACATTTTGATACGCTGAAAGACACACCAACGGATGGATGGATAAACAAGTTTGCTGCCTGGAGAGTGGACAGAGATGGACTGAATCTCTGGCCCACAGACCGCCATCAAACGGGCAGATGTGCAGCAGATTGCAAGCAGAGCCAGCTGTTCAGCCAATGTTATTTCCCTCTCACTTGTAATAATATCCAGGTCAGTGGGCTGGGAAATACAAATCCGTCTCCCTGAAGGATGTAAAAGGAAGAATTCTTGGACAAGATACAAAACTTTGCCCACTGCACATGTGGAGAATGTACTGACTACAATTCACACGTGGCTACTTGGTGGGTCTACAGATGCTCTCAAGCAGGACGTGAAGTCATCATCCCATTGGTGAGACTGTCAAATCAGCATGACAGCAGTTCTGCACCTAAATTGAACATTATCATTATTCGTCATGCTCTTATTCTTTTCTGTAGATGTCATGGTGTTAAAGACTTTTGTCCTGTGGTGTCACCAATGGTTATTTATTGTATATGTGTTGGACAATTGCGACAGTGCATAGTACTTTAACCTGTCACAATCCCAAGTCCATCATAACTCTCTCTCTCTCCTTCTCTAGCTGGTGCAAAAAGAGAAAAAAAGTGTTATCTTTTTCCCTGAGCTGCTTTTCTATTTTGTGTGTAAGTGGTAGACCCCTTGTAGTTCTTTAAGTTTGACTTCCCCTCATCCTCAAGAAAAGACACAAGCTACATCTCAAAGCTGCTACTTGAGTGCAACCCAGATCTTTTCTGAGAGCGAGCATGTTGCGTGGAATGCTAACCCTAAATGTTTCGTACAAGGGTCATACATAAATGTATTTGCACTGTCACAGACGTTATTTCGGCATGCTTCTTTTCAGCATACTTGTGTTGTCAGCATAGAGCCATGATTCATCGACCACTTTGTATCTGGTGAAGCATCTGATTTTTTTTTTGTTTTGATTTTTGTTGGTTGCTTTTTTTTTTTTAGGGACGGGGGAAGTTAAAAAATGTAAATCACCAAACCCATATGATTTTTTTGTTTCTCCTCTCTACAGCAGTCATAACATTATTTAAAATAGTTACAGACAGTGCATGCACATTACTGAAAGTTTGTTACATACCTGTTATTTTTAGAAAACTGAAAAACAACCAAAAAAAAGGGAAAAACTACAAAAAAAATATTCTAACAAACTAACTTTCCAAATGCAGAGGTGTAGACTCCAATTGACAGCTTTAACACTGCAAAGCACCAGGTAACACACAGTATTAACACAAAAGATAAACAAAAAATACACCAAAAACAGCCAAAGACTGACACCAAGGACCAAAATCCTGATTTAAAAGTATTTTCAAAGGAGGTTTGTCCACATTTACGTATTTCAGCTGGTTTTGTCCACACATACACAGAGAAAAAAAACAACATTGTCATTAAATTCATTTCACATTGATTTTGATTCTCACTGGATCAAATGGCACTCATCATTCATTGTGAAATGAGAAGATGTGAGAAAATCATAATGACCATTTCTCAACAGTGCTACATTTTAACTGGAGCAATAATATTGTGGATTCTCTCACTGTTTGAAAACAATTTCTGAGATATTTTTGTGTGTACATTTTCTCATTACATAAAGGTCAGATTTAGTGCTGGTTTCAGCTTTAAGCAGTTAATTTTTTCACTTTTAAAGAGATGAATGTGAAACTGAGCTTTCACACCAACTGGTGTGCAGTTTCTCTCTTTTGTATGCGGTGAATCCATGTACGTCATAATGAGCCACTGCTTTGTTAAACCTTCATCTTCAATCATGCAAACCTCTCATCCACAGTAAAGGAGCACTTACCCTGACGCACACAAAAGCTCTTCACCCCAAACACCTTGGTGCTACATAGACGCGCGTTACAAATTCTGACCTCAAGGATCAAGTGAAGGCCCACCAAGGTTCTGGGCTGTTTGCTCCCTCTGTACTTCCTCATCTCTCCCTTCCTTGTCTAAATATAAAAAAACACATCTGCATTCTTGACTAAAGGGTTAAACAATCCAAAAAGGTGTCTGACACCCGACAAGCAACTCCTCAGAAGCTGTGAAGAAACAGCCAAGCTGTTTTAACACTAGTGTATTTAAAGTATACAACAACTTACGTGTGTTCATTAATATCAGGGCAAAACCTGGATTAAAAAAGCTAAAAATTAAAAAAACTATGACAAATGTTATCGCTCAATCCACCATATTCATTGTGTGGCCATTTTCCTCTGATGTTACAATCATGGTGGGATGCTTGTGCACTGTTATTACGTTGCATTGTTGTTTTTGAGGTAGTGGTGTTAAAAAGATGATACGACCAATTCTTTTGATTTCTGTCTGAGTTACTCACTTAACAAATATCTTAAAAGACAAAAATTTTTGATAGAAAACTGGCTGAGAACTGTACAGTTTCACAACTGACATCAGCATCCAATCACTTCTTAGCTAATGTGACTGAAAGTTTCATTCGAGCCAAAAAATCCCTAAGTGGCAACGTAAGCTGAGTCACAACAGAAGATGTTAGCTTTTAGCTGACACCTAGGGACTGTTTGTCAGCAACATTCATATTAGCTAGCTAGGATCTGCATCTCATTGAATGCTTATGTTAGCTGTTATGCAAGAGTTAATGCCAGGCTATCAGATAAGAGGAACAGCATTACTTTTCTGCTCATCAATCAAAAAGCAGTGAATGTTCAACAGTTGTCCAGATTTAGTCCGTTAATATGGTTTGTACAGCTAACACCACAGTAACATTAATAGAGGATATTACTCTGAGTGTGACATTGGAGGAAAATGACCGCCATGTGAATCTGTTGAACAATTTTTATTTTGAGAAGCTCTATTTTTTTCTTTCTTCCCTCCTCTATGTGTGTTTTGCTACAAATTCCTCGGTGGCAAACAAGTCTCACTCTACCTCTTACAGCACGATAAGAGCATCAGTCGCGGCGCTGATACTGGTCTAGTATAAACCAAATGGGCACAAGAGAACAGGAAAATAAAAATCCCAAAGTCAAAGCTCATACAGCTGCAAAACCATATCACTACTTGGTAACAATGCAGACCTCATAAATGAATAAAACATAAATGAAAAGAAATGAGAAAAAAAAACTTTTGTTATGTTCCTTTATGCCTGTAGCGTTTGTAGAGTACATCAAGAGTTTGAATTGTTTGAACAGATTTTAAAAAATTGCTAATTTTAAAGAAAAGTGTTGTTGATTCCTACTTCGCGATACAAGCTAAGGTCACAGATAAGAAATGTTGTTTCTCTCCTCTCCCCTTCTCCTTTTTTCCTCTTCTCTGTTGTAATGACAAGCTGAAGTGCTTGCCTGTTGTCAATTAGAGTAAATTCAGAAGGGAGGGGTCTCAAGGCAGAGTTTGTAAATTTAAAAAAAGGCAATGAATCTAGACATGCCTGTTTTTTTTTTTACAAGGGGGGGAATTTATTTAAATTTCCTTCTTATCAAAGGCCGTAGCATTAATCTTGGGGGAGTGAGTTATACTTCAGGGGTGGGAGGGCTTCTTTTTTGTGTTCTCTTGAGAAAATTTATTGTGAAAAAAAGAGCTCAAATGATTTGAAATTGTTGTGCAATACTTAATTGAGACATGAAAACCACAGGTTAGTGGTAGGCTGACACTGGGCGGTCTCTCCATCGCCTAGGGTCAGTGTCCTCTAGAGAGCTTTCCAGTCTACTATGTCAGAACTGTGGTTTCTTGTTGATTTTTTTTTCTTTTTGTTTCTTTTTTATTCTTTTTTGGGCTGTAAACTATGGTCTGTCAGTCTGTGAAACTTTGCAGTATAATTCTGGTATTGTTGTTCTCTTAACGGTGTAATAAATATGTTAATACCTGCCTCAGAGACTCTGACTCATATCCTTTCAGTGCTACAATGAGATAATCTAGATAGACTTGAGGTCTTCAACAGGGGGTCCATGGACCCTATGGGGTCCATGGAGGTACTGCAGGGGGTCTGTGACATTTTTGGTTAATTAGGCAATTAATTTTTACTTTCCAATAATTGATTAGTTTGTTTATGCATGGCAGTGGCACTAAATAGCTAGCACTTATGTTCCCTCATTTATGTTTAAAATAAAATTCCAATCTGAATTACTTCTTTGCTTAATTGTCATACAATTAATTGACAGACAGTGTGGACATTGGCAATGGTATCACTTGACAAGGTATGTATATAAATGGCAGTGGCAAGCCCAGCCTACTCACTGTACCTTGCAAATGAGCCTGTATTATCTGCAAAGCTTTGTATTGAATGCACAATAAGAAACTAGGCCCAGTTTAATATAAAACTGATGTGACGTAACTGAATCCGGCCTTTGTCCAATCTAATCGGGAGGCTAAAAATTAGCATTAACAAAAATAAAACTATTTTGACGCTGATCCTCTCATTTTACAAACAAGTAAAAGTGATTCTTTTTCATGATCGCTTTAAAAGTCTTCACACCCCCTTTTAAGATGTCTACATTGTTAAGACAGGTGATTGATGAACTGCACTTCGGTTTGTTGGAAAGGAGTGTTGTGGACATGGTCTTGCTGTAGGGTGCCAACTTGGGAAAATGTCCACTGAGGGGGCTTATGAGGCAAATACAAAGAGGGGATTTCTACCCTCGGGCTGGCCTGGGCCAGTCACTGTTTTCACTGATCATGGTTAAATTTTTTCAGGTACTCCTCACCATGTGGTGGAAAGGCAAACTTGTGTGGAAGAGAAAACTGTCAAGTGAAGTCAGTCTGTTGACCTCAAGGCACAGCTGATTTTTTTGTTATTTGAATTTTACATTAGTAAGGTGACTGAAGAGGAGCAACTATTATGGTGAGGGATACAGGTCACGTCACCTTTCACTCTCACTTCTATCACCAGAGTCCCCCACACAAAAACAAAACAATTTAACTGGGTGTTTGGAACACACACCTAAATATTTCTATCATATAATCATCATTTCTTTTTTTTAGGATACCTGGCTTATATCGGGATGGCACTGGAACAGTTAACCCCAATACAAACCTCAGATTTAGCCAGAAGAGAACATATATAAGACCTTGAAGAGCTCTGATCAGCTGCTTCCTTTCATAACCAACAGCAGAGAAGCCACAAAGTAGCTCATCAGCTCTGCTTTATATGATCACCACCACCACCACCCCTCCCTCCTCCCGGCCATCTTTATCTTTGTGTTGAACCACTTTGGCTGCGATAAAACTCAGGGATGAGTTGGACCGCAGCGATATTCCTGCCACACTTTTCTCCATAAAGTTCATTGTGACCAGGCTCTTTTCTTCTCTCCCTTGGTCTCCCTCTCTTCCTCCCTCTCCCCCTGTCTTCTCTCACTCTCTCTTATCAAGCCAGGCAGAAGCAGACAGCGACTTGAATTAAGCGCTGGTCGAGAAGGAGGGGGGGGCTGCTCGGAGCCGATAACAATACAAAATGGATTTTCTCAAACAGAGAAAAACAGCTGTCTCCATTATTTGAATGCTTCACCTTTCCCCGCTCCATTAATTGGCTCTTTGATCACAGGCAGAGGTGCACGGCGGCTGATAAGGGGGAGGTTATTAGTAAAGTAGCCTGGAGGACCAAGAGGCGGCTGGCCGTGCAGGGCTGCGGGAGATGAGATAAAGGCGTGGTAATGCTGGTGTGAGAGAGTGCCGGTGAGTGATAGGGCCACGCCGTCTGGCCCTTTCTCACTCACTCCTGCCTGGCTCACAGGCGACGAGGAAGAAGAGGAGCAGCAGCAGGACGAGGTGCGATACAGCAGCTAAGGCTGGATTCAGATTCAGCTTGCGGGGGGATAGAGCGTGGGATTTGCTCCTTTAGGTAGTACATCTCTCTCTCTCTCTCCTTCTCAACCACTCTTGCAGAATCAAACTGTGTGACAGTAAATTTCCTCTGCGCTGTTCAAATCAGCCTGATGTGTGGTAAATGTTAGATAGCCTGAGAGGAGAACCACTAAAAGGACGAGAGAGTGGAGGGATATTACCCAATCTTGGGCTTTTTAAAAGGATGGGCGTCTCCTTTGATGTTGTGCTGAGCTAAATTCACAGCTTTAAATCTGATGGAATTTCCACTATAAGCCTGTTTATGTATTTTCTCACATCTGTGGACAAGGGGCGATTCGACACACTGTTCAGCGGAGGAAAGGAATCTGCAAGAAGTCACTATCTTGTAATCCTCCCTCTCTCACTCTCTCCCCTCTCTCTCTCTCTCTTCAAGAAATAGGACCGGAGGGGACAAGCACGATATTTGTGTGTTGTAAAGCGTGGTAAGAAAAGAGGGGAAGTGTTGATATTAAATTACTGAACACAAGGTTATCTAGTTCCTGCACATGGCTACGCTGCCCTGGGCCAAGGGTAATCTGCTAATAGCGTTCACACAGAATGACATTATTAAGGAACTGGGCCCATGTGTCAGGCCTCTCTCTATATCAGTCCCTCTCTCCCTCTCTCAGACACACTAGGAACAGTAGAGGGGGAAAGCAAAATAGCAAAAGAGCAATGGAGGCTGGAGATGGATGGGAAGAGCCTGAGGAAGCGATATAGGTGTGGAGGAAACAAACCACGATAGAGGCAGAGAGAATGAGAAAAAAAGCGAGGCTGTCAGGGGATGTAGGGCTGAAATGATTTCTTTGTGTCAGTGGCATTTGTGAAGAAACGCCCCTGCAAATATCAAAGTTCAAACTGATTTAAGGGCCAGAGAAAGCATATGACAAAACAGGTGTACAAAGAAAATTGTGACATAAGAGCATTAAAGTTGCATTTGTGGTAAGTGGGTATTCCCATAAGGGATACCGCTAAAAGCTGCTGCAAAGAGCTACACTCATGGTGGATCAAGATAAGATAAGATTCCTTATCCTGTCTTGATGTTGGGTCTCTGTTCATAAAATAATAAAATACTCTAACTTTAACAGGTATCAACCTGCTAATGTTTTGTTAAGTGTCTTGAGATAACATTTGTTATGATTTGGCTCTATATAAAGATTGATTGATTGATTGATTGATTGATTGATTGATACCGAAAAATGAAAATTTAGACACAAACTTGCGGTTTATGCAGCATATACTGTTGCTTACAGCAAGAGGAACGCCCCACACATAACATCTCCTCGGTGTAGTCAGCTGTGGCGTATACAGGCCAAGGACAAATTCACATGCAGCTATCAATGTCAAATAATGGCCTCTATACACTTCCCAGCAGGTGAGTGGAGAAAAAACACACTGTGCTTCCTTATGCACCCCTAGAGACATCGGAAACTCCCCAAGAGGGCTCAACTGGGAGAAAAATCTTTTTTTCTATTCCCTACCCCGCCTGGACATTTCACAAGACTATACTGCTAAGATATGAAAGCACTCTGGGTAAGGACTGGCTGTCAGTTTCTGCACTATTTATCAGTAATCTGCAAGAAGAATGCAAGAGAAAAGGGTCCCATACAGATTCACATTTCACACTTTAATTACCCGTTGGTGTGTGCAGCTGTGACAATGAATTGGTAAATAAAAAAGGCTCAGCAGCCTAATTTACCTAAACCTCACAGAACTCCAACAACAACAGAGAGGAAACCAAAGGAGGAAGCTTTTACTTCTTTGAAAGGAAGCTACACCCATTTAAGTCCAGTGTGTTTTGAGCGAAAACACATCTTTTGACATTTTTACATTCAAAGTAAACTGTAAAAAGTGGGAGTGTTGATGATAGAGATACGCTGGTATTCTTTTTTCTGGGCTGATATCAATACCGATTATTAGTCTTCAAGGAGGTGGATAACCAATATTTGGAGCAGATATTCATTTGCAGTCAAAGTGAAAATGTTGGCATCCAAATTTTGAAAAATCAAACTCTAAAGCTCCACATGGTTTAAATGCCTTTAACCATGTGTTCATTATAGGGACGGTCAGGACTTTCTGGGTGACCTTGAAAAAGTTTCATCTCTAGGTATGTGCCTGATCGTAATCTTCAACTTAAAATGAGATTTTCAGTGCCAAAATGGGATATTTTTAAAGACTATTTCTCAGCTTCCCGACCAGGTTGAGCAGGACTGAATTAATATACATCATGTCGAAGCATCTATGACAACACTTTGCCAATAAATTTTAGCAGTGAGAGAGGAGATCTCCATTTATACTGTCTTCTCTTTTTATCCTCTTTTGAAAACCTGCTCTGGGTGGGGCATTAAAAATTTTTCCCCTCTCTGTGTATGTGTGAGCATTGTGCATGCACAGCTTTCACTACTGATTGGCTGTTACCTGTGCTGTGCATCTGCAAGGAACCAATCAGATGGTGCTGTGGGTGGAACAATTCTAGGGACAGAATAGTGACAAAGAGGCATGGCAGCATGAGAGCCAAAATAACCCAGTTTTAAATTGGTTGCTTATTGGTCGATAATTGATAAAGAAAATTATGCCCATATGCCCATATCAGCACCCATATCTATCACTGGTTAACAACAGTGGCCTAAAGGACCTTTTAAGTCTGTTCAGTAGAAAATTCTAGGTTAACGGTTAAAGTCTTAGGTGGACAAATAGCTCCTTACATCCTTGAATTGTCATTAAAGTGTGCATGTGAAACACTTATGTGAACCCTGACATAACAGACCTGTTTGGCCTGTAAGAATTAATCACTGAAAGTCCAATCTTACAGATTTCAGTAAACTTGAGGAACTTTTTAGTCCCCAAGAGGAAGCTCTTGGAACAAAAAGTTATATTTAACTTTTGTGGGAACTCACACTTTGAGAATTTCATCAAAAAACCTCAGTTGTAAAAACACAGTTTGCTATACAGACAACACTGAACTGAAGATACATTTAAGTTCCCCAGAGAGGAGCTATTGGAACAAAAGGTCCCTGGAGCTATTGGTAGAAATGTAGCTTTTGTTTCAACTTTTAAAAATTGACTTAGGGAAAACACTAAGGTATGTAGACATTGAATTATTAGCTTGGGAAACTTAAAAGACACTTGAATAAAGCTTCTGTATTAAACAGTGTGAGTGTTTCGGTTGAAAAGCAGCTTTTGAGTTTTTCAAATTCTTATCAAACTACAAGGAAAATCTTTAATGCTTTAGAAAACGATAACATTTAAAAATCTCTACACTTCAAGGCATCTGCACGACCTGCCAATAAAAAAAGCAGTTCTTTCCACCAGCGTATTTGACATTGACTTCATCGGGCGAATGAGGACACATCCTGTGTGGAGGTGTATATGTGAGGGAATTCGTGTGGGTGTGTAAGTGCCAAAGTGAACATCTTGCTAGGACATGAAGTCAGGAGGTCTCTTCCCATGCAGGCAGCCAGTAGAGAGGAGGTGATTGATGGCTAATGAGGACTGAATGAGAAGTCGAGGCCAAACACACTGTATGCTGCCGACTGCAGCTTCACCACATGATGGATGGCACGCTGAGATACAGTATCTACACAAACATAATGCTGATAAAAGTGTGTGTGGATGCAGGACTAGATTTTGGAATTGTTTTTTTTTTTTGAGCAACTTTGGAGCATCCATCTTCACTTGCACTACCTCCCATGAGCCATTCTCTTTCAACTTAAACCTATCGAGCCAAATCTCATCCAAAAACAGTTTACCATGGCACACAGTGGGACATCACACTACATCACTCATCCTGAACCCCACCGCTTCCTGCTCAGTGGATCCTTCCCATACCATTCAAACGCCACGCAGACTCTGCCTATAGACGCTGCATGAAGCCTCGTATAAACCCTGCAGCATATGGATGGTAAGAAAATCGTATTTTATCTTCCAGGTTAGTTTGATCGGGGATTAATTGGGCCATAAATCTAAGTCTAACCTTGACTGTGATGTTTATGCATGGAAGTAAAACATACATTTACAGTGAAGTGAATTAAAACAACCATCATCTGATGTTTTTTTCTAATCAGTGACATAAGTTCTGTAAATTGTCCAAAATGACGCAAGTTTACATCTAAGGTGGTGATTTCAAATTATCTGAATTGATCACACAAACAGACCAAACAAGAGTAACAGTTTTCATTTACAAGCAAACAAAGTATATATTGAAGCAACTCCACAATTGATACTTAGATAAACAGTGTTTGTGTTTGTGTTGTAAATCTTACATAGTTATGACAAAGCAATTTAAAGTATTAAATGAGTCAATATAGAATAATAATAATAAAAAGTTATTCTGCATAATGAGAGACAGATGCATTTTTCTCACTATGTAATATTGAACTGAGAAATTTTGTGTCATGTTTATGTACTGAATATGAGTCAAAACGTCCAAATTATCAGAGAGTAATGTTTGAATGCCATGATTAAAGGTCCAAGCTTAATGGGATGTTCTCTTTTTCAGTGACCTCAAGATTTATTCACTTAAACTCTTGATATCATTCAGAATATTTTGTCTTTTGCTGCAGTAATAAATAAACGTGCCCATTATTGTGAATATCATAGATAGGGGTACATGTCTGGCAAAATGCATCAATCTAAATGCAGATTAAGCTCCACTTTGAGAGTGAGGTGTGTACTTGGGCAGGGTTACTCTTTGGAGCCTTTTTTTTAAAGAGTTTAAGACTCAACATCAGCCACAGAGAAATGAGTCAATGTCATTGTTCATGTTCAAATCTGCAGAAATATTTAATTGTCTATACAGCTTCCTTTCACAAACTTAGATGCATCACCAGTTTTGTTCATGAGATAGAAAAAAAACTAAAATAAAGCCGTTGCTACAGGAAGACAAGACTATATGAGCAACTGTGACCAAGTCAGTCTGATAAACGTGTGTTCACCAGCACAGAAATACCACGGAGAAATTCTGCTGTCCACACAGGCAAGGAGACGCCACGAACACCTGAAGCGTTCCAGAGGAAATTTATGGCTTACTCCTGAGCATCCTTTACACCCCCTGGCCCCACTTCCATCCACCCATCCACTACTCCTTCATCTCCCCCCATCCCTTCTTTCATACCCAGCACCCTCCCTCTGGCTTCCCCAGCTGTTGTGCACCTGGATGCTGCTGGCCTGGGAGAGGGATGGGAATACATGCCATCCATCTCTCTGAGGGTGCATGAGTATGTGTGTGTGTGTGTGTGTGTGTGTGTGTGTGTGTGTGTGTGTGTGTGTGTGTGTGTGTGTGTGTGTGTGTCGGAGTGTTGAGACTGCTGGAACTTTCAGAAAGCAAAGAGACAAGGGGGATGTTGGATTGTGAATAAAGCCAAATGATAAAGCTCTTGGTTGGTGCTGCCACACTGGTCCTGCAATACCGCAATCTCACTTTAAATGACTGGTGTTGCAAAGAAAGAGTTACAATAACATACGCAAGTAGAGAAGTCTCTTTGAGTGTGAATGTAAAAGGGGAGAGTAAGCCACATCAAAGGAAATACAAGAGAACATCAAAGTTTAGTTGTCATATGACTTGCGACATCAGGGACAATACACTCAAAAGAGAATACGTCCAAAACCATGTAATTTATAACCAACCTTTTTCAGTTTCACAAAAATTACATTGTGGTGTTGTGAAGTTTTGCAGTTTTTAGCTTATTGAAAATTAGCCTGATAAACACCATCGTCAATCTTTCTAGAACACATTGAATTCATTAATAACTTTGCTTTATTAGCTTCCTGCTGCTCAGAAAAAAAATGCATTGACAGTAGCAACATTTATACGGTCTTAATGTTCCTCCAGTGTGCCATTTTACTTTTTATGTTAGTCATGAAAAAATATATTTTTTAATGAGTTCACAAAAGTTAAAGACAGCGTGACAGAGCCAATGAAATATTTATAGAGGAGCACTTCATGAGGTTGTCCCTGTGGATGATATAGAATGAATTTATTCCAGTGCTATGTATTAATAAAAATGTTAAATGTGATAGCTGCACTGCAGGCACATCAAACCATCATCTTGATTAAAAGCCATTTATTGAAGAACGGTTTGTTTGTGAAATCAATTTTTCATTTGAAATGTCACATTTACGGTTTTGCAATGCAGATTGGCTGAGATATTTTGTTGAAATATACATGGGATTTCTCTGCTCTCCCATGGCACATAGATTTGATTGGTGTGAGAGGGGAGGAAGATGGATGAAGATTGTCTAGGGCTGGTTGTCAGGAGACCAAGGGAGGCTGCAACGTTGTTCTATATCTGCGTGAAATGTCTCTGATCGAAAATGGCAGCTCCCACATGGATTCTAATCCAGACACGAGCCGCATACTAACACAAACTGCACAGAGATGAAGTGTACAGAGGAAATGTGTAGGTAGCAGCAAATAAGTGAGGAAAAAGAAGAGGAGTTGATATGCCTACAGAAAAACGCTTTCTTTCATGTTCAACAAACTCCAAAAATAAATACCAAACAAAAGGCAAAATGACTGCGCTGATTGAATTAAATATCTAAATCATCAAGGAAGCAGCAACACACAACTCCTGCTATCAAGCAGCTGCCTACCAGCTGTAGCTAAGGCCACCTAGCCGGGTATTAAGGAAACAGTACATAATGTTATACATATTTTAAACCACCGTTTTATGTCACCAAAAACGATCATTCTTGAAAATTCCAGCCAAAGTGAAGATTTAAGGAAACTCTGGTTTCATGTATATGCCATTAACCAGAGTTCTTGGATCACAAACATCACAGCTTGCGACAAAAAAGGCCATTGACATAACACATACATAATGTTATGACGAGCATTAAAGCTGCAGGCGTGTTAGTTTCAACCTTGATGTATACACTTCTTGCTTGCTTGCTCGCATTTATTGACAGATTTGTCTGATTACGTGTGGACATACTTTTTTTTCACTTTTGTAAATGATCAGGTGTAGATCCATTCATCTTCTTAACCATCTATCCTGCTATTCAGGGTCGTGGGTGGCTGGAGCCTAGTAGATGGTAATAGTTTTGAAAATAGATGGGGGAACATTCATTTTTTAGACTACCAGGCTACGTGTGGACCAAACCCTAACCCTCACCCTGTTTTATACAGTCTATGGTGTCGACAAGGTCCAAGACACAGAGGACTCTCCTCTCAGCAACAGATCTTACCTTCAGTATCACTGCAGGGGGGGTCACACAGTCCTCTTCAGCTCTCCTTATTCTCCCTTATTGTTGTTTCCGTTTGCAGCACTGGAAAAACATAATGTCACTGTTATCATAGCTGAAATAAGCTATCTATTATTATTGCAACCAGTGATAAAATTCATGACCTCTTTTTTCCAACTGATGACTATGCGCTCTTTAAATATATGATTGACATGATTGGCTATCATGTTATGTCAGAGCCACAACAAGTTGTTGATGATAATGATTTCCCACACATAATAATACCTGAGATAATAAAAACCCTCCAATCATATTCCACATCACCAAGAAAAGCCTTCATTGGCATCAGCTGTACATAACTTAGTGAATTCGTTGGGTAGTTTTATTACTCTTTGAATCGTTAGTTTCTGTTTGTTTTGAACATGATATTAAGTAAAATAGATGTCACCTCTACTTAAGAGTACACAGGTTATTACTCATTAGAGGGCCTTCGGCAGATTCAACAGCTTCAGCTTCATTTTTTCTGAAATGCAGTTTGAATGAGAAAAAAAAGAACATGGTCTTTTTCCAGAAGAACATGTAGTTCTGAACCGGTGGTATATGACAGCCTGAAATCTCATGGAGCTCTGTTAATGTGTGAAGCAATACTGAGCAATATTTCTGAAATTCTGTGCACATTAAATGAAATGACCTCAAGTTCAGTAACAGTCATGAACCTGCTACTGCAACTTTGAGAAAACCCTTGCTTTTCTATAGTTTCCCTGTCTTTTGAGGTCACCAACTTAAACAATGTAGTCAAACTAAGAAATAGTGCTTCTGTATTGTTTCTGTAAAAATGAATGGGTGCGACTGTTCGAAGAATTTTCGGCCACATATCAAATTTTATCTGTGAGACAAGCTGAACCCTCTGGGTGTAAACGCACTGTAGGACAAAATCCTTTGTGGATATCAGAGTTAAAATAGCGACCTACTGCACAATCCACTTGCTAAACGAGACCACGAACTGTCCACCTATCCATATTCCTTGATACTGATGTGTACAGGTGTTTTGAATGTCATTAGTTTTGCTCAAAGGAAGGACTTACGTCTCTGTTTTGGTTAATTGACCAATCAGAGGCTGTATATGCAATCAGCTGACCCCCAAAGCAGTCTGAGACAGACGTCAAATACTAACGTCAATTAGTGATGGGAAGTTCGATTCTATTCAGAGAGCCGGCTTTTTTGGCTCAAGTTTTAAAGAAGAGTCGGTTCTTTCGACTCCTGAACGGCCGTTCTTTTAGGATATTTTGTAGCCGTATTTTTTACTTTAACTTGACAAAAACTAATATTTTTTTAACACTTTAACATGCAGTGTTTTTATGAGAAGCCTTATAATTACATAATTTTGTGTATTTATTCTGTTGCAAAATCCTTCTTACTTTTGTTTAGAATTGTAATCAAACTTTTACTGCACAAATAAACAAAAAACTGCTAACATATCCCCAAAACAGAATCAGAACCAAACTCAAGCAGACTGTATTAATGTTCCCAGAGTAGGTTGGCATAGGGAAAAATCAGATGCCTCAGCTTGGATGGGCTGTTCCGATTTCTCCTCTCAGTGAGTATTTGCCTTTTCTTTAAGACAACTCTCTGAGAAGGAACAGATGTAGCCATGGTACACAGCCTCCCCTCCATCACCTTTGCCAGACGTGGAGAAACCAAGGCCTTCACCTGTCACCAGCTCTGTCTGAGCACTGTGCAAGCTATGCAGTGAAAGGAAAAACCTGAGAGTTGGCTCTCTCTCGAAAACTTTTCAGTCTTGATAGTCAACCTCTCTGTTAGCATGGCTGATTTAAACCAACCACAACTCAAACAAAAACATGGATTTGTGTGCAGATGTTTACATTTTTAAGGAGATTACTTTTTGAGCTTTTTAAACATGTGTTGTCTAATTGTGCAGCCTAACATCAATTGGATGGCAGTAATATGAGGCTGATGAAAGTGGGATGTAAAATAAGGTTGAAAATAAGTCATGCTTTTTTGTTTTTTCCTTATAGAAAGTTATAAAAGAAACATCTCTCTTACATCCAAGCTAATGGTGCAGCAGACATAAAAAGCATGAGCCAAATTTGTCTGTCTACTCCACAAGTTCTCCGTCCACTCAGTTACTCTTTGAACCACTCAGCCAGTGTACTAATTGCTAAACTTAATTGGCTTGGGCTTCAAGTTTCTTTTAATCAGACATACTTAACAACCCTGTTGAGTCAAACTTTTTGAACTTTTCCCCTCCTGTCTCCCACGATCACCTACACATTAT